>MJUU01020299.1:0-46824 GCA_002080025.1 Modiolus philippinarum
CCATAGTTGTAAAACTCGTTACTTCATTTTATATGAAATGCAAATACTCGGTGATTACAAGTTACAATCTGTGGTCTTGTGTAGTTTTATTGGCCAAAGATAGACTTTCCCGACCAAAAAAAAGTTTGCTTCGATGTCCTACTATAAGGTTCCTATCAAGGATGTCATTCTTTTTGGTGACATAAAACTTATGTGAAAAGAATGTTTTAGTTCAAAATAAACTTTATAACTACATATCAATTTATCTATGACCGTTTTTTTTTCAAAATAAAATGCAAAATTTTAAAGTCGGAAACTGATCATACAGTCTGCATCTATACCTTTTTTTCAAATCTTTGTACATATAGTGGTATTGACTTTTCAAGCATTTGAAAAATTCAGGACCTAGAACACATAATCTTAATTAACTAAAACTTTACCCAAATATCAATAAAAACCATAAAGAACATGTTTTTATTTAGTTTCACAATTTCATTTTGATTTCGTTTCGATCAGGTTTCGTTTCTATTTCGTTTCGTTTCGATTTATTTCGTTTCGTTTCGTTTCGTTTGATTTCGTTTCGTTTCGATTCATTTCGTTTCGTTTCGTTTCGTTTCGATTTCGTTTCGCGGTTTATATGTACCCCCTTTTTTAGACGTATAAAGAACGTATCCAGTCCGAAATTTATTTATTTTATTTACGGGTCAAAGTTCACAGAAAGAAAAACAAACATGGTCATGGGTTCGGAGGATATCCTTCTTTCCAAACCAATAGCTGGCTACAGAAGAGCATTTTATCTTGTTTCGCCAAACGAAACGTCTTTTGAAAAACCAGAATACGTCCCAAAATATGTTGACGAGGTTTGGAAACTTCAGACTTATCATTAATCACCCAGTCAACCCCTTTTGCCAGTTCATGAGTTTTCATGTTCAGTGTTCAAACACAGGGATTCGCTTCCGTAAGTATACTATCAATGTGCGGTAAATCGTGATTTTTCAGTCGACAGCATATTGATAGTATACTTATGGAAGCGAATCCCTGTGATTCAAAGACAAAAATTACCCAGGCTTCGAATCAAAGAGGATTTACCATGAGTGTCTTGTAGAAGATGGGGAATGTCACATATTCTTGCATTTTTGGATAAGTGTCTATCCAAAGAATAGATCTATCCTATGTTACGACCCAGTTACCAACCTCACGTAATCAAACATTAGTGATCATACCCATGCTAAAAGAATCCTTTTCAGGAAACCTCGTACACATATGTCATATTTTGATTGCCCGAACTTTTCAACACTTAAATGGTGCCCGAATTTGTTAATTAATCACTGAATGAATTTCCCATTCATAAAATTTTGTGGGTAGATGTATGAATATGGAAGACCGATGCCTTTATTTACATTTTGTATGAATGGCGTAAATGTACTTCCCTGAACCATCAGTGAAACGATGTAGCTGTTTTGAAATAAATCATAAAGAACAAAGCATTGGAAATAAAAAAATCAAATTCAATTGCCGTCGAGAACAACAGTCCATTATTTACAATCTACGGAAGATGTAATGTTTGTTTACATTTCTAGTTATCAATGAATGGAAAAGTAGGGCTGTTCCACGTTGGCTGTTCCATTATATTTTGTCATTTATTTGTCATTTATTATTTCACCAATCATGGGCCCATAACAGGCAAAGAATTAAACAAAATAACAATGATTAAGTGATTACAATAGGAAAAAGAAAGAAAACATATATAAGAAAAGAAAAGAAAACATGTTATATAAGTCATGTTTTGTGGCAGGTCCAGAGCCAAACAAACATTGAATATTCATTATATATACTGACATATAATAAAATACTTCTATAACTGAATAAATTATACTTGTTGCGATGATTGTCATTTTGCAGTGTCTTCTCGGAGGTCCGCGTTCGGTATACATGTAATGGCCGACTCAAAACAAAATACTGAAGAAGTCATACATCGGTAAATACACATAATTACCTGGAAACAGTTGTCAAGGTGCGTATTCCGAAACAGACGATATTTTGCAAGGATCTGTGTTGGAATTGACTAAATTCAAAATAGGATCAGGCAGGGGTGTTGATCTGTTGATTGCCGTTCGCCGAACAATGTTCAGTCCGGGGTGTTGCATGTTAATTGCCCTTGATCAGAGTTTGGTCAAACAAAACTTGAGATAATGTCATTTGAGTATTTACAATGCATAACAGTCATTTTTCAGTTGCATGAGAATGTATATCATAGCTCGAATTAAGATGCATTGTTGCACAAAGAACTTGGCACAGATCATCGTTTTCATGTCTTCGTGTGTTTCTTGGACGAATTATTATCTCCATAAAGAGCAGGGTATTGCTGCTCAGGTCTTGTCAGCTTTCGCGTCTTGTCAGCATTCACAAACCTTCCATTCAGGTCTCTTCTTTAGAATTAAATTTCAAACTGTATGCTGTCATTGTTTATTTTACGAAAGGATATGGAGTAAATGAACATGAGACCATGACGCATACGTCAACTCAAACTGCAATAATTTTAATGAGCTGTATGGCCATTTCGGAAATTAATTCCTCATCAGCAGCACTAGAACCCAAACAAAGGAAATCCATAATTCCATGATTCCAAAAAATGTTTAAAATGCATAAAACCAAACTAATCTGAATAATCAGTAATATCAAATATAGCTAAGGACAAAACTACGATGGCGGGTTTTAGAATTTACATAAATTTAGATAAAAGTAATTGAACAAAGCGTACACATGAGATATTATCTCATGTACAAGTACACCATATCTAAGAAAAATAAAGAGTATACATCCCTACCACGGGGAATTGTTTTACCAACTCCACACTGCAATAAAAGATAAACTCCTGTATTAAATATTTTACGAAAGGATATGGAGTAAATGAGCATGAGACCATAACGCATACGTCAACTCGAACTGCAATAATTTTAATGAGCTGTATGGCCATTTCGGAAATTAATTCCTCATAGTCTATGTTGAGTGTACAGCAGGGAACCCATAATATGTTATAGGTTTCTGGTATAAAATCAAAATTCTTTGAATATTTGTCTCTAATGGTTTGATTGCCATTGATTGTCTGGTGTGATCAATTGAAGATGGCCACCACTTTTATAAATCATAAAATTAGTATCTCATACTACACATTGCGCCACGAAATTTATACGCAAAAGTGACTAATGGTCTCAAAATCCTAGCTAAATCCCTGCCACCAGTAAATACTTGCTGACTGTCAGAAAGGCATGTTTTATTGATGAACAACATGGTTTTTGTACCTTTCTTGGTTTTGATATCATCATTATAATTAGACCCGTAGTAAAAAATGAGTAATTATGCACGACACAGACAGGCAATTATTCATATCATACATGGACAGTGTACATAAAATATCAATAGATTAGATACTGATCATTGCCATCATGGACACTAATCCACCAGTCCCTTTGGGACTTTGATTTATCTACACCATGTAAATAAATCAACCTGTGAATCCTTGTGTTTCAGAACATTTCTCTCAGTTGATACATTGATAAATGACTACAGTACACCATAGATTTATCATACATAGATATACAACGCCTATCGCCACCCGCGGTCATCCTTTGTAAGATAAAAGGGACCAACTTCTGTTTTTGTTGTCTTTGTACCCTATGTGTGTTGCCGACAAGATTCAAAACTTGATTAAATATCCTTATCAGACAGCACTTCTCTATATGTAACCAACTTGCATTTCACCATTAACTGCATTTGGCTATTTCGATAGATTCTCGCTGAAATCCTGATAAAAAGAGTGGAAAAATCATTTAAATCGACCAACAATTGCAGAAATGGCAACGCGGAAAGCAGTATAAATTTTTAAAATTAATGTTTCAGGTACCAATGTTTAAATGAAGAATTAAGCGCTTTCCGGTTTCGTCAAGAAAATAAGCTGATTATATTCATATAGCCCTTAAATTATAACACATGATGACATGCACGCCATAGGGGTCGAAGCGGGTCCAACTCGGTTGTAAGGAATCAAACTTTGTCAACAAATGATGATTTTTGTGGTGAATTCGTCTGTTGTATAGTAAACTTATTAATAAAGCTACTAGATTATACAAAAAATCGAATGTATTAAACCGTTTATTATGTCTCTGGGTATTTATAAATATTAATTTGGATTATAATATCTGCTTTACAATCTATTTTATGCATTTACACATACGGTAATGTGAAAGGTTTCCATTTTCAAATGTTATGTTTTTTGTTTCTTTGTTATTTTCAAAACGGATTTATGTTTTCTTACCCTAAAAGTCTCCTTTTTGTAATTTATTACTATTAGACCACAACACAAACTGGCACAAGTTGAACAATTTCCAAATTAAACAAGTCGAGAAATATAATTACAAATGTATGTGTCTCTGTTAAACCCAAGCTCAATTTTAGTTGTTTTTTTCAATCCCGAATAATGTATAAACTCATTCCAATTTAAATTTGTAATTCCAGTGATTGCAAATCTGGTGCCGCCATTTTTGAGAGCTACCATATAGTGTAAATTACCAAAATATGCGGAATTTCATGGGACTAACGAAAATCATATCAGTAAGTCGATATGTTAGCACACGTTTACACAATTACAATTTAAAAAACATTCCATAATCCCATGGGAAAATGCATTTTCCCATGGGATTTTACCATTTCCCATTGGATTTTGAAATATTCCCATGAGAGAAAAATAATCCCAGGGGAAATTACAGAAATCCCATGGGAAATATTGATCCCATGGAAAAAATAAAAGTCCCATGGGAATATTTCAAAATCCCATGGGAAATTGCATTTTCCCTTGGGATTTAGAAATTCCCATGTTTTTTAAATTGCCATAGTGTAAAATCAGGCCAAGATATCTATTTACAATTATGATTTTGTTAAGTCCCATGCGATTCCGGACATTTTAGTTATTTACACTACTTGGTAGCTCTAAAAAATGGCGGCACAAGATTTGCAATCACTGGAATTGCAAATTTAAATTGGAATGAGTTTTATTATATATGCTTCACAAAGAACCCACGTTTTTGAAGATTTCTATGCCCAATACGTTCCATAGTGCAATTAAACGTACCCCTACCCCAATGAAACATTGACGAAAAAAACTGATATTTTCACTGAAATTGCGTAAGTTTGATGGTCTAGAGAACCCGAAGTGTATCTCAATTCCCAATTCTGAAAATTGTTTTTAGCTTTTCAATCTATTTTCTTCAATATAAAACAGGTTAAGACACTGTTAACATATTTTAAATGACCAAATTTCATTTTCAAATATACCAAATACAGGGACCTTTGAATAATTTCGTTTTTGAATAAGTTTTGTCTTTCTTTTGCCTAATATTATTTTTTAGTAAACAAATATCATTTAAAAAAGGTATCAAATGAAAGCTTATTATATAAGCTTTACAACCATATATATACATCATATATCAATAAAACTTACCCCTACCCCAACAAATTTACTTTAAAATTGTCAATTTTTTGTCTATTTTCGCATAAAAATAACCAGAAGACGCAAAATGTGTATTGTATAGGACAATGTTACATAAATTATGTTATGATTTTATATTTTAACAGCCATTTGTTGACTTAAACTCAATATTTTGCCCGAAATTGGTCAAAAATGGGAATTTTCAACATTACAGAATTGTCCAAAGTCCACTGCTATATCGTTATATATGCCAAATCTGGAGGATATTTCTGCAACTATGCCAATTAATTGTACCAAGCGACACATTTGGTGACTTAAGACATTGCTAAGAAAAGCAAGGAGTGTTAAATGTGACTTTGATTACAGAAAATCTTACCCCTACCCCAACAAATTTCCCCTGAAATTGTCAATTTTTTGTCTATGTTCACATAAAAATAACCAGAACACGCAAAACATGTGTTGTATATGACATGAATGCATGAATTACATCAGAATGTGGTATTTCAACAGCCATTGGTCGACTAAAACTCAATATTTCTCCCAAAATTGATGAAAAATGGGAATTTTCAACATTTCAGATTTGTCCGTATTTCATCGTTTAATCGCAATATATGTCAAATGTGTAGAATATATCTGCAGATATGCCATTTAATCGTCCTAAGCAATACATAAATTGTCTTTAAACATTGCTTTGAAAAACAAAGAGTGTTATATGTGACTCTAAATACCGAAAATCTTACCCCTACCCCAACAAATTTTCCCTGAAATTGGTGATTTTTGGTGTATGTTCGCATAACAATAACCAGAACATGCAAAATGTCTGTTGTATATGACAATGTTGCATGAATTACATCATGATTTGGTATTTTAACAGCCACTGGTCGACTACAACTCAATATCTCTCCCAAAATTAACGAAAAATTGGAATTTTCAACATTTCAGATTTGCCCTTAGTTCACTGTTAAATCGCAATATATATCAAATCTATAGAATAGATTTGCAAATATGCCAATTAATTGTTATAAGCAATACATTAGTTGTCTAAAACATAGTTTAGAAAAACAAGGAGTGTTATATGTGACTCTAAATACCGAAATTGTACCCCTACCTCACCAAATTTTCCCTGAAATTGGTGTTTTTTGGTCCATGTTCGCATACATATATTCAGAACATGCAAAATGTCTGTTGTATATTACAATGTTGCATGAATTATATCATGATTTGGTATTTTAATACCCATTGGTCGACTAAAACTCAGTGTTTCTCCGCAAATTGATGAAAAATGGGAATTTTCAGTATTTCAGATTTGTCCATAGTTAACTGTGTAATCGCAATATGTATCAAATCTATAGAATATATCTGCAGATATGCCAATTTATTGTTCTAAGCGATACATAAATTGTCTTAAAACATTGTTTAGAAAAAACAAGGGGTGTTGAATGTGACTCTAGATACCAAAAATCTTATCCCTACCCCAACACATTTCCCCCAAAATTGTCAATATTTTCGTCTGTTGGGATAAAATTAACCACCACACACAAATTCTGCGTTGCATATAACAAAGTTGCATGAATACTATCATAATTTGGTATTTCAAATCCCAGTTGTCAGCTGAAACCCAATATTTTGTCCAAAACTGATGAAAAATGGAAATTTTTAGCATTTCAGATTTGTTCAAAATTCACTTTCAAATCGTTATATGTGGCAAATCTGGAGGATTTATCTGCAGATATGCCAATTTATTATCTTAACCGATACATATGTTATTTAAAAACACTGTTTAGAAAAATAAGGAGTGTTCAATTTGTCTCTAAAAACTAAAAATCTTACCCCTACCCCAACAAAATTAAACTTAAAAAATCTCCAAAAATATGACCGTCTGTACATATAAATGAAGAAAGCATACTAATATTTTACTTGCATGCAAAAGATGCATTTGATACATCATAATATGTCATTTTGACAAAAAAATATGGGTAAAATTGAATATTTTGGACGATTATCGTGAAAAATGGGAATTTTCCGTATTTCAGAATTTTCCGTAATTCAAAGTTGAATAACTGCCCATAAACCGGGCGCATGGTCTTATTTTTGATAAATGTGAGGTTCTTTGTGTTTTGGTGTTTGAAATGATATGTCATTGGACCTTTATACCATGTTAAAAGCTTTTCAAGCTGAATAAAATGAAATAAATTGTGTTGAATATGTGTGGTAAGGGGTAATATGTTTGTAATTTATGAGACTGCAGTTAGTCTAAAAGGCTTAAAAGCATACTTTCTAATTGCTTAGATATGATGAAACGATATTTAATCAACATTTGCAAGTTATATATCAATTTCATGACGTATTTGCATCTCAAAGTCAAAACAGCTGAAATTCTGAAAAACAGAAAATTCCCATTTTTCATACAATTTCTGAATGAAGAGTCGAAATGAGACCTTTTGAAAAGTTTTAATCTACTTAAATGATCTTCTGCATGTCAGTTGTAGTGAGATACACGCTAGAATTCCCATTAAACATTATCTTTTTATCATTTAGAGCCTGAATATTTCAAATTTTCTCTTAATTTTTAGGGGGAGGGGTGCTAATTTGACATTTATGAACCTATAATATGTCTGAAATTAAACTTTTTGCGTATAATTTGTTGCTAACATATCATAAATTATTATTGCATCGACAATTATTTAATATATATTCATATTTTTACGATCCTTAAGTCAAAAAGTCGAAATTGTGAATAATCTAAAATTCCGAAAAATTCCCTTTTTCAAAAATTTTATACCGAAAATCAAAATTTTATGGACTTTAATTGTTTTATTTTCCAACATTGTATCACAACTGATAAGTTAGGCATAAAAACTAGATCAAATGACGAGGGTTGTTTATTTGAAAGGAAATGCGGCCTAAAATCGACATTTTCGCAATTTTTTGCACGGGTAGGGGTAGATTTTTTGTATCCCCAGATCATAAAAATGGCGTAAAGTACTCAAACTTGTGTTCATTGTAAAACATATTAAATTAACTTTAATTTGATAGCAAATTTCAGTTCATATTACTTATCTGTAAAAAGTTATGGAGCTTAAAAGATGAAACTTATGTTAAAACGAAAATACAATAATTTTTCGGGTGTACTATAAAAGTGGTCCTATACTGTCTATGCGTGCAGGTTATGTTCGTGTTAACATGTTTTATTTCGAAGAGGGGGCATAGAAGGGCTGAAAAAAACCGGTCTGGGTCGGAAGTGGGGGGGGGGGGGATGCACGGAAAGTGTTTCAAGCCCACGGACTAATTCTTATATCGCATCTTTCACCAACCCTCGGATCATCCCCGAGTCTTGTCTGGTAATGCGACCTTGGTATGACTATAGAATCGATCAAATTAATGAAAACATTGGTGACACAAATAACCAAATGATTACATATTAAAGTTCGGCTCGTCTTGGCATGTGCAAGGTCAAATTAAAATTACTTTTTCCTAGACGCTGACGCACCATCAGAGAAGTGGGCAGACGCAAGGTTTGATGATCCTAACAGCAACTGAGTTTTGGAAACGTCAGAAAATTTTAATGCTAGTTAATCAAGGGAAACCTATTGGATGTATCTCTTTTAAATATTGAATGGCGGTAATGACAATTACCGAGGAACAGAACTGTTATGAGCAGAGTATTACAAGTTTTTGCGAAACCATCGGAAAATTGTAAACAGTCAATGGTCGTGACTTGGTACAGGCATTTCAACCGAAATGGTGGGAAAAATAAAATAATACCTGCAGTTATGTCATATGAAAGCCATACAATAAACTTGTTTTCAGAGTTACCTTATATCAGTCTGCGGCAAAAACTTTTTTCATTGCTAGTCTTTCGGAATAGTTAAGATAGAAATATACAAGTCCAAATCATATTTTATTAGTCCAGATTAAAATAAAGTAAATAGTAAAATGAAATTCACATTTTTTAACCTTTTTCTTCATAATAATAATCTTTTAGGACTGTTTTAATTGTATAAAAACATTTAATTTCCCCAAATTCATTATCAAAATTATTGCAACAAAAAAAAAAATAGTAGTCCAGTTGGACTAGTGGTTTTAAAAATTTACTAGTCCGAATTCATTTACTAGTCTCGGGCATCAGACTAGTGCATATATAACGGAGCAGTCAGTAATATTCTTTGTGAATGTTGCTGAAGAACACCAAAAAAGCCTGATAACAGAAAAAGATTTTTATACAAAATATCTTATTAAATAAGAAAATAATGTCTAAGATTTCTATTGGATTCGATCTATCATAAGGTAGCTTATTGCCCCTTTTTTTTAATTTTAGAAGGAAATTGTGGAAAATATAAAAGAGAAAGAAAATGCTCAATTTTTTTTATCTCTATATACTTACAATGAAAGAAGCATAATAGCAACACAACATTTTGCTTGAAATCCCATGAAAAATGATCGCTCAGTTGTTATCTCAGCGTAACAGTGAGGACACTTGGTTTCATAAGGCTCAAAATGTTCCGGCGCTATAAAGAATACATTTATAAATCCGGGTTTTTCTTGCAGCTGCACGTCTGGTTGTTTTTGGCTGAATCCATATTGGCTCTGTGGTTGCGTTGTTTGAACTTCAAATGTATTTTGAGTAGGTTCAAAGGCAGATCCTATAACACATAATTGCAAACTGTTATATTTGTCAAAACGTAGTTAACTGTATAGTTGAATCTTCAGAGATAAATTTTCCTAGTTTTTGTTTTAGATTTAAAATATTTCATTTGCAAAAAAATTAAAAAGGATTGGACACATGTTATTGGTACTCCAACGAAAAAAAACGAATGTTCGCATTCAATGAATACAATGGTGCAAAAAGATAGTTATCTGCTTCAATAATTAGAAATCAAACTTTTAATCTCCAAAAAATTTAGTTTAAGGATAAATTAACATAATAAAAAAATACAATTTGCCCACTTCCGGTATTTTTTTTCTTCGCATTTACCAGTTCTGTTAAGAGCAAAGGAAAAACTGGATCAAAATTATTTAATTAAGATAAATTACGAAAAAAATTCAAGAAAACTGCAAAAAACAAGTAAAAGTTAAAAATGCCGTGCACCTACGTGAATTCATGAATCTTTTTGAAACTTTGCAGTTGAAAAGAATAGATTGTGATTTAAATAAAACACTTAACGTGCGTCTTCATGCACCGTGTCATCATTATGTACATGTATTTGTGCAATGAAAATGGATAAATCATCAAACTTTGCTCACAAAATTCTACTTTGGAGTACCTACATGTTGTACAGCATTTAAATACGCGTCTTCTCCTCGGGTATGAAATTATATATAAATTAAGTTCACAAAATGACGACAAACTTAATAATAACTAAATAAAAATTAAGAATATAAAAAGAAAATAGAGAAAAAAACGAACGAATAAGAATTAAATATTTGATTTATTTGTTTTTCGACAACTAAAATTAAGTTAAAGAATAGTCTGACATGTAGAAGTATACTTCAATTTCGTAAATAGTTTTTTATGTGGTATATTTTATTTCAGTAGTTCAGGAATCCAGTAATTCCTGCTAACAGTTGTTTTAGGCGATCATTTCCACCTTCAATTACACGAGAGTTCCTATAATCTCGAAAGTTCCATATTGGGGTATTGCAAATTATTTGCATGAATATTTTGACAATTATTTCGGAGATTATTACAGTTGATATAAGAATTGATGTAAGTTATAAATGTGAAATAAAATATTTATTTTGTATCCAGAGAATGATTATCTGAAGAGAATGCTAAATGATGGTAAGAATGTTTGTTTTCGTTAAGTATTTTTTTTTATCTGTTCGATCTTTCTTTGAATTTGATTCTGATTTCTTTGTAATTGAGAAATAGGCTTCCGTTGCAACGAGGCAGCCGGTGTAAACATGTAGACAGACTTTCAAAAAATAATTCAATAGCATCTATGAAGAGATTTCCTAAACGATCTACAACGGCAAATTACGTCATAATAAAGAACATTTATGTTTCCGCAGCCGGTGTTGTTGGAAAATGGCAAATAAGAGGCGGATTAAAATTTTTTAAAAGGATTGGGATCCATTCAAGGTTCAGGATGAAAACAAGAGTGGACCCTAAAAGATGTCTCGCCAATCCATGCCTGGTCGCTTAAACAGTAATGTACTACTCAATAGCAACCTACAATCCAAATATTATTTCTGTACTACTTACAGAAATTCAGAAATTATTGTAATCAGAAAAACTTAACCATTTTCACTAGACCATGAAATTGAGTTCAAGGTCGAAAGCCATATGGCAGACTGACATATTCTAACCAAGAACAAGCTATATACCAAATATCATTGATCTATAGCTTGAAGTTATTGAAAACAGACTTAAGCACTTAACCTTGTCACTGGACCATGAAATTGAGATCAACGTCAAATGACAAATAGCAGACTGACATGTACTAACCTAGACCAAGCTATATACCAAATATCATTGACCTATAGCTTGTAGTTATTGAGAAACAGTAATTGAGAAACAAACTTAAACAAAAAAACTTTACCTGGTCACTGGACCGTGAAATTGAGGTAAAGGTCAAAAGCCATATGGCTGACTGACATGTACTTACCAAGACAAAGCTACATATCACTTGTAGTTATTGAGAATGGACTTAGGCAAAAATACTTAACCTGGACTTAAGCAAACAAAACGTAACCTGGGCACTGGACCGTGACATTGAGGTCAAAGTCAAAAGCCATATAGCAGACTGACATGTACTAACCAAGACCAAGCTATATACAAAATATCATTGACTTCTAGCTGAGACTTAAGCAATGACCTGGTCACTGGACCGCGAAATATAGGTCAAGGTCACATGATTTTGGGTCCGACACTTTAGGTTTGCCGTAAGATACCTAAAGTTCCTATATATAGCTACATCAAAGGCTATTATATATAATAGCCTTTGGTGTAGCTATATGTTATTATATATAATAACTTGAGTTTACGCAGCCGTCGCCTATGTCTCGCTTTCCGCGACTTTCGTCGCGACAAAAAACGTAGGTGAAAGGCAATTTTTTCAATAATATTTCCTATAACAAAAGATCTCATTATCTGCATGGACCCTCCACTGCATTTTCACACTATTCTTTTACCAAAAGTTATTGGTTCATTATCTAATAATCTTTGTGCTAAGCCGAGATCACAATTGTGAGTCGATCATGATGTTAAGTTTAATGTCCTATGATGATCATTTTGTTTTGATTTATACTTATTTCCTCCGATTAAACCGGTGTCATGCTAGTCTTTCCGGAGGGAAATTCTGGATCAATACTAATATTCCCCCAGAAAAATAGACACGATCCAGTTTTCCCCGTCAACAGTCCAGATTTTCCGTTCATTGATCATAGTAGCTATTATTCGCCCAGATGTCACCGATAGAATATGCAACGTTTTCATCATCACATGTGTCTCTTTCCTCCGTCTCGCTGCGGTGTTGGATATGCTAAGATATTAATAGTCATGAAAAAAAGCTTTCATGATTTTATGAGCAGTTTGTCTGTTAAATTCTTTTGTCGACAATCCCGCATTCACGACCAGACATTGATGTACCGATGTTCGACATTTTGCAATGAAAAAAATGAAAAAAGCGGTGCTAGGGCCGTCTTGAACTTGATGAGCAATGCTCATTGTTTAAGGTGGTTCGGGGGACTAAGCAAAATCCATCAGAATTTTTCAATAATTTGCAGAATTAAACTTCAAAAATTGGACTTCCAAAAAATAAAATAAAAATTGGGGGTCACGGACCATATAAGCTTACAATCTTTCATGGAAAATATGGATTTTTTAGTTGAAATGTTAAGGAAATTGCTATTTTTTTTAAAAATTATTCAAGTTAAATCCATGAGAATTTTGATTAATTTTGTATATTGTTAGCCCTTGTATTGATTTTTCTAAAACCAAAAAGAAAAATGGGGGTCACGGACCTTATTACGAAATTATTTCACAAAGTCAAAATTTTCGTAGTGATTTCTTTGTAAAATATGTTTTGAAATTACCTCCCTTGTTTAAATTTTCATTTCAAAGAATTTTACAGTACAAATACTATTCTGATTTTTTCTTCAAAAATGAATGGTAAACTAAGAGAAATAGACCCATTGTTTGTGTTTTAAGCCAAATATTGTACAGATTTGTCCAAATTTTAAAATGCTTGTATATTTCTTTAATAAAAAATACCTATCACAGCATGAAATATGAAAACAAAATGGCGGAATACCACCGATCCACCTTAAGGCAACATGGTATCAAGATGAAGAACAACAAAAAGCGTTTATGTTGCTTTGGAAATATACTCTCTCTATCAAAATTCTAACCCCTTGAAATACTGAGGCTTTTTTTGTGTGTTGCACTTGGTGGATGGCCTTGGAACTGAATTTGGCCTCCTTTTTTTGGTGTCGAGTACTTTTTTTTTTATTTATTAATTTTGGATTATGACAAACAGGCTTTCCATATTATTTGATTCTAATGATGCTAATGAGAGGTAAATCCTTGAAACACGAGCACACCATTACAAAATTAACTGTTTATTATGTATCTCGGTTTTTTTTTAAATCTACAAATACACAATGTATTTTTCTTGAGAATTTGTCTCATTTGTACGGTGGTACATTTAGGACACACAAAATTTTATTTTTTTATAATATTATGTCGAGCGCTCGACTTATTATGTCGAGCGCTCGACTTATTATCTCGAGCTCTCGACTTATTATGTCGAGCACTCGACTAATTATCTCGAGCGCTCGACTTATTATGTCGAGCGCTCGACTTATTATCTCGAACTCTCGACTTATGTCGAGCTCTCGACTTATTATCTCGAGCTCTCGACTTATTATGTCGAGCTCTTGACTTATTAAGTCGAGCGCTCGACTTATTATCTCAAGCTCTCGACTTATTATGTCGAGCGCTCGACTTATTATGTCGAGCGCTCGACTTATTATCTCGAGCTCTCGACTTGTTATGTCGAGCTCTCGACTTATTAAGTCGAGCGCTCGACTTATTTTCTCGAGCTCTCGACTTATTATGTCGAGCTCTCGACTTATTAAGTCGAGCGCTCGACTTATTATCTCGAGCTCTCGACTTATTATGTCGAGCGCTCGACATATTTTTTTCCAATTCCGGATTCTTTGTAGATAGAAATGATATTTAATACATGTGTAACCTCGTCTACATGAATTGGCACTTGATCCAGGGGATCGGGGGCTTCTTCCGTGTGCAGAGCTGCTCGGGGGGAGGGGGGGGGCGGGGCACCCGCTGTTGTTGATAAGGGAATACTTAATCGCTGGCGATGGGGTAGAAAGGGTCACGCTCTGTTTTGCAGAATAAAGATCCCTTCTATATATTTCGATACTGTCCATTTTCCAGTGGCAGTCCAAAATCGTTCCAAGGTTGTCCCTCCCACCTTAATTTCAGATTAATGTTTGACGCCAGAGTCATAATACAGAAAGCCCGGCCACCAACAGCTGTAGGCAAAGAAAAAGGCCACGCTCTGTGCAGAATAAAGATCCCTTCCCTTTCTGAGCAGCAATATACCTACCTCTCCAGCCTATGGAGTGTTCAGTTCACAGTTGATTCGTTACTGTCGGGCATGCAGTTTATACAGTGACGTTTTAGATAGAGCAAAAACACTGTCCCAAAAGCTGCTTAGTCAGGGATTTGTTCAGCCTTTGTTACTTTCATCCCTTCAGAAATTCTATGGCCGTCACCATGACATCATTGACAGATATGACGTGTCTGTGTCCCAAATGAAAACGGACATTTTCAGCTAGATTTCACGTATTCACGGATTTGACATAATCGGATTTGACTCAACCCTGGATTGACTCACTGATTGTGTGACGGGTGCCGCTAGCGGAGCAGGACATGCTTACCCTTCCGGAGCACCTAATGTCACTCCCGGTTTTCATGGGAGTTCACACTATGAGTGCCTTAGTTCTTAATGCATTGTAGCTGTCTCACGTCCTTGTTTTGTCTTTGTTTTTATCTGTTACCGTTTTTGCCATGTCTTTGGACTTCGATTTTTGTAGTCATCGCTTCCCTTGTTCCTTCGGTATTCTACTGCCGTTGTTTTCTATATATTATGATACTTTGGGAGCGTATAAGAGTCTAAATTTCCAACTCTTCCCTTCTCCAATTTCGTTTCCCGGTTGTCCCTCCCGCCTTGGTTCTTTCTATCCACTCGGCAATATTTTAGCTATATTAGGACGAGAACAAGTTATATTCAATTCAAACATTAATCTGAAAGAAAACAGAAAGAACCAAGGTGGGAGGGACAACAGGGCAACGGTTTTTTGACAACCACTGGAAAATGGGTATACTCTTCAGTACCGAAATATATAGAAGGGATCTTTATTCTGCACAGAGCGTAACCCTTTCTACCTCGTCGCCCCTATCAACCAAGGGGGATCCCCCAAGCAGCTCTGTACACGTAGGAAGCCCCTGATCCCCTTGCTCAAGTGCCGGGTCATTTATACGAGGTTACAAATGTATAAAATATCATTTCAATCTACAAAGAATCCGGAATAAGAAAAAAAAATATGTCAAGCGCTCGACATAATAAGTCGATCACTCGAGATAAAAAGTCGAGAGCTCGACATAATAAGTCGAGAGCTCGAGATAATAAGTCGAGCGCTCGACATAATAAGTCGAGAGCTCGACATAAAAAGTCGAGAGCTCGAGATAATAAGTCGAGCGCTCGACATAATAAGTCGAGAGCTCGAGATAATAAGTCGAGCACTCGACTTAATAAGTCGAAATCGACATAATAAATCGAGAGCTCGAGATAATAAGTCGAGCGCTCGACTTAATAAGTCGAGAGCTAGTGATAATAAGTCGAGCGCTCGACTTAATAAGTCGAGAGCTCGATATAATAAGTCGCGCGCTCGACATAATAAGTCGAGCGCTCGACATAATGTTAAAAAAAAAATCTTGTGTGTCCTAAATGTACCATCGTACATTTGCATTTACTCCATGCCCTTTTATTGCTTATTCGGTACTTGTGCTTTACTTAATTAAAAAACCTTCAAGATTATCCAGCCATCACATTTGTCTTGCTGACCCTAAACACAAAAATACCTTAAATGTTCAATCCCAACTACCCTTCAATGACCAACTTCTAAATAATAATAAGAATGCAGGCGCGGATCCGGTCAATATGAAAAGGGGGGAGTTAAATAAAAAGGAAAAGAAATTATATATGTTCGCGTTTTTTCTTAGTAAAATACCAGGGTATTCATTAAAAAGATTGTGAGAGGGGTTCCTACCCCCGGAACCCCCCCTTCACCCTTTGGATCCGCCGATGGAAAGTATGCGTTCGCTTGGGCCTTAAAGTTACAAAATGTATTATCAATATCTACGAAGGCTTATTCCAATTTCAATCATATGCCATGATAATGAAACATCTTTTTTGTTGAATACAAAATTAATAGACGAAAAGTAAAAGTCGGCGTCAATTTTTAAATGCAAAGATTGTCGAAAAAATACAAATAGTAGGATCATTCATGTCCAAGTTAAACATCGGGAAAAATCTGAAATATGAAGATGCATTCCAGTTTTTTCCGGGGAAAATGGCTCTGATCCAGAATTTCCAAGGGGGAAAATAGGATCGATCCAGTTTTCCACAAGGGGAAAAACTAGCATGGGGAAAAATGGCTATATAACACCGGGAACCAATTTCTGTCATATCCAGCAATTTTGAAAAGTAAAACATTTTTCATGCCCACTGCTATAAAAAGTTGGGGACATATTGTTTACTCCTGTAAGTCCGTCCGTCTACAAGTGGTACATGGTAGGATCTGGTATGCGCAACTCCTCCAACAGTTACGTCATATGTGTGATTTTTCATAGAGGTACAGTAGTTTGTCCGCGCAGCTCCTCCTACAACTTGATAAAAGAGGATTGCAATTAAAAGAAAGTGAAAGGAAACTTCACCGAGTGGTTCGAGCCGCAAAAATTGTTTGCATCAGGATATTCATTAAAAATACATGATTGTCCGGAAAAAGTCGATTCTACCCGCGGACCCCTTTTTGGATCCCCCAACGTAAGAGTACTGGTATCTGTTACAGATACAGGGCCTAATCTGTAGTGCATTTAGGGGCCGAATTTCGGCCCCCTTCTCAATGGGCAAAAAACGTTATTTTTCCCAATTTAAAGGTATAAAATACCAATTTCGTTTTTGTCCAACCATGACGTTAAATACATGGGTTGCACATCTCTTCCAATCCGGATTTGACTCGTCATTTAAACGAGGTCATCTGGGGTCGACCGGAGTAAAAATGACGTAATCCAACGTTGGAGCAAGGGACAGATATTTTCTACCAACGAATCTTACGTTGTTATTCAACATATGGGTAAAAAATCGTTTTCAACTAACAAAGAAATCCACGAAGAATATTTCCAACCCACAAAAAACGAAACTAGAATGGAAATGAAGAAATTACTATCATTGTCTATCAGCGTCTTGGAACCAGTTTTGTACCAGATTACTCCTTGTTTGGCTAAAATAATGAGCGATCCCGCAAATGCGCAATCGGTGTATAGTTTACGTATCGGGGTTTATTTACACGAAAGAGACTGGCACCTATCTTTTAGCGGTAAACCAGTCACCTGATGTTGCGATTATGAAAGCTCCCGAGGAACGCCGAATAATTGCTCTGGTTCCTTCATTTCCGGTTTGTTTTTCCTATACTTACCTATAGTATCGGGTACCAGATTGTTTATTTGATTGTCGAGATCGTGTCAGAGGTTGCCAAAATCGGCACGTAGTGGACTTCAGCAGAAATCAGAAATGTTTTCATTACTTCATCACAATTGGAAATATAAAAGCCGTTTTACTAGATGTAGTGGGTGAAACGAACTGTTTGTTTTACTCCCTATGGACGTGAAATTCAATGTGTTGGTCTTTATATTTCAAATTGAAATGAAATATATAGAAAATTTCTACTCCTGTGATCAGAGTTTAGAATTTTTTAAACCAGCACCTTCAGTAAAACTGCAGGCACAACCCGAGATAGTTGACATTTTTAAGAATTATAAAAAAAAGTATGGAAATAAAAATGTTCAGTTTGCATAGCTTGATAAATGTGATTTCTTTATGCACACATGATTACTTTGAACAAACTTTGCACTAAAAGGGGGAGTAAAAAGAAAGCATACATTATACAAATCAACTGTTGAACTTACTACTATTTTTCCCAATTCTGAACAAATCGCTTGAAATTTCCCAATTTAAAAGGCACAGGACCCTGTGTACAAAAGGTGGGATTAACCCCTGCTGTACAATTGCTAGGGCCTATACAGTAACGTTTAGTTTGTTTTCTTACATGAGCGATTAAGTCCCTAAAAGAGTACACCAGTATGAAAGTATGTGACCTATCCATGTTAAAAAATCCTAAAACAACACACCATAATGAAAGTCTATGTGACCTATCCATAGACCGAATTATCTGTCGTTTACAAAGCTACTTTTATCATCTATGTTCATCTTTTACTGATCTAACTTTTTATTTTTATTTTTTTTATAAAGCAATAAAAAAAATAAAAAGTCAGATCAGTAAAAGATGAACATAGATGATAAAAGTAGCTTTGTAAACGACAGATAATTCGGTCTAACCTATCCATGTATCGCCATGATCGTATAATTACTCATTTCAGTACTGTCGAAGTCCTTTTAAACCTGACTTACCCCAAACATCCTCCGCCATGGTGGGCTCTGCCACCCGATCGCTACTTAGTGTTCAATATAACTTAATACAACTTATGAAAAACTACGGAGTATGAACTACAACAGAGGCCTACAGAAAAATGACATCATGTTGTCAAATAGGGTAATTTTAGAATCGGGTCCGGTGAATCCGGTCATTGTGTGAATGTTAAAAAATGGATAACAGGAAACACCTACAAATGTACAATGGCTGAAAATTATAATTACATGCAACAATTTGCAAGGGAACTACACAAGAAAAACACGTATAAGACAAAAGACAAACGTAGACAACGATAGGAACTCGGGACAGTCAGACTTGGTACCGGCACTAACAAAAGCCAGCGGTAGGGTTAAACCGGTTTATGGGTACCCAAACCTCCCCTTTATCTGTCCCGTTTCCCTATAGTATAAACATACGAATAAAACCCAATACAGGTAGACTACTAACTGCATGACCACAATCTTGAAAGGAGAGAAAAAGACAATACGTAATTTTGAAAGATGGCCGGGTCAAGGGGTGCTCGACGCTAAACTGCCGGCTAGCTCAAGGAGCCTAGTCTGCTTGTAGAACACTGTCGCACTACGGAAGAAAAATCAAACTCAAAACTTCCTGAAGCCTGAAACTTTTTTTGTTGCGGTTGCCAAGTTTATTCTATTTTCTTTTTGTAAGATTCCGAGACTTGAATTTCTGGGGTAAAATAATAAGTTTCTTTTTAGCAGAACCACGCTGAATCACACAAAAAATACAAGTTGAAAATGATGTGGTAAAGATGTTTGAATTTTTGATCGGCAATATATGTGTCGAATTTACAGGAACCTTGTGTAGGCATTTCAATCGAAAAGTTTAATAAAATCCTAGGTTTAAGGAATATTTACATCGGATCTATCACAGGGATACTGCGCTACGGAAGCGTATTGATGCCACATGAGGAAAAATACTGAAATTTCTCGTAATTATGGGGTAAATCTCATACATGTAAATATGAGAGAAATATCTCATATTATGACAATCTTATAACTATACGATGTTATCTCATAATTATGAGATAATTATCTCATAACTATGAGATACTACCTCATAATGTTTCTTCTTCAATTGGCTGATATACGCTTCCGTAGAAATTAAAGAGACAACCGATAATTTTCACCCCTATTTAGTTGAATAATGCTTAGGTTAAGGTAAATGTTCAAAATCAGAAACCGAGACAAACCAGGACAAAACGTTATCAAATGTTACTTAAAATAGAAATTTGTTTACATCTTTCTCAAATGGCCCAGCCTGGCTCACCTTAACCCTGACAGAGAAATCAGCTTACTAGGGGTGGTTTTGCTTCGTACTTTGACCCTTTGCTATTAACATTGAAGAATATATACTTCTGAAATCTTACCTTTTGAACAAACGTGATGCTTTTAACTTCCAAAATGTGAACTTTTCTTTGCTTTGCAGCAATATAACTATGTCTCAAGCGTAAGGAGATTCATCTTTAATAAAAGATGAAAAAACAACAAATGTACACATATTTACCTTCGTGTGACAATCTTAAAGCTTCAGGAAAATATTAAGTGTGTGTCTTTTTTAATAAATTTTGATGAAACAAATAAAGCTTACCATATTCAGTTTTATAATTTGACAAGTCCATTGTCATGAAACATCCACATAAACACAGGTAAAAAAATGCTAACCGTATTGTAGTTGAATGATTAGGTATTTTATATAATACTAAAAATAGTCGCTTTAATCAATGAAAACAAGTAAGTCACATAAGCCAGATCAATGCTCACAAACATATATATTTATGTATATAAGATACATATATTGACATAAAGAAGAATTTAAGATACGTTAGAAATTATATTTGGAGTCCTAGATACCTCAAGTGGGTTTATCGGTCACCCAGAACAGGCCCCCATTTTGGACACATCCGACTAAATTTTGATTTTTTTCCGCATAAGTTTTTCTTTTAATTGTTTCAAAATGTTGACTAGGCCCCCCCTTTTATAAAAAGTGACAATAAATGAGAGCCTACGGTATAAGCTTTACCAAAAATTCACATATGCCACATTTCTTTCTTCTAAAAAATCCGTAATTCTTACCGACACTCCTATAAAATTCTAACTAAAATTAGAGGATTTTTTTATGAATTTTTAAGTTCAATGGTCTGTAGAAGACGTTGTAATCTCATTTCGATATTCTGACAATTGCGATAAGTTTTTCAATATGTTTTCTTGAAAAAAAAAAAAAAAAAAAAACAACATGATTTGAATGACCAAATAATTACTTGTAAATATACCAATAAAACATAGCTTTCAAAATTTTCGTTTTCACCTTAGTTTTGTCCATCTTTGACTCATCTTACCTATTAGTAGTTTAAATTTATTAAAAGTGGGCATTAATGAAAATAAAAAGTATCATCTTTTATACAACAGGAACAAATTTTAGCATTTTTTAGTAATATAAACTTCCTATATCTATAAAATTTACCCCTACCCAAATAAAATTTTCTCTAAATTTGATAATTTTTTCTCTATTTTTGCATAAAAATAACCAGAACACTCACTATGTGTGTTGTATATATTAATTTAAAATGAATCATTTTATGATGCGGTATTTAAATACCAGTTTATGCACCTAGACTCAATATTTTCTCCAAAAAAATGAAAAATTGGAATTTTCAGCTTTTCAGATTTGTCAAAAATTCATCATAAAATCGGTATATATGTCAAATCTAGAGGATATATCTAGATATGTATATCTTGAATTTTAAACTTCAGCTTCTTTTTATAATGCAAGGTTTAAGGAATATTTACATCTAATCTTCCCAATACAAGCGAAACAACCGATACACTAGCTTCGTACTTTGACCTTGACTAATATGGATGTCTGAAATACGAACCTTATAACGAACTTGATGATTTTCACTTCTTAACTTCTAAGCAGCAATATACCTACCTCTCCAGCGTACGGAGTGTATTTTTCATAGTTATTTGTTGCTATCTTTTTAACTCATAAAAAAGAATAAATGTTTATACGCCATTTATTTGTTCTAAATAGCAAAATATAATTTAATGATAATTTAATTTCTGCAGATGCGAATTTCGACAACTTATGTCTCTTCAGTGCAGATCAAATCAAAACATTTGGAAATCTGTAAACCAAAATATGTGCAAAAGCTGACAGAGAACAAACTGCCAATAGGGTCTTAGTAAAAAAAAGGACAGAGCTATGCAAGAAGGAGATTCTCCTTAATTTTGTTTTGCATGTTTTAGAAAAAAACGGCTTTCGGGCCAGCACAGAAATACTGGTTACTGGGTTTGTGAATTACCTCGTTGACCAAAGTCCACCAGCAGGACATGGGCCAAGTGGTAATAAATAACAAAATACCAAAGTAACTGATAATTTAATTTCTGCAGATGCATATTTCGAAGCGATGCGTAAGTTGTTTTAAGGCACTATTTAGAAAAACAAGAAGTATTCAATGAGACTCTAAATACTGAAAACTTTACCTCTACCCCAACACAATTATGCCAAAAATTCCCAAAAGTTTTCCCGTCTTTACATATATACGAACAAAACATACTTATGTTTTGCTTTGTTTCCTAATGTTGCATTAGATATGTCGTAATATGCAATTTTGACGCCAAAATTTGGGCATAATTTAATATTTGGTCCAATATTCGTGAAAAATAGAAATTTTCATCTTTTCAGAATTTAACAAAATTCAAAATTGAAGTATGGAATATGGAATTTGCCAAGTATGAAGCGGATATCTGATTACAATTAGATTGGTCTCAGCTTTACGTCGGCCATCTTTATGAGCTGTATAAATGTACTAGAATTGTTCAGTGCGATGCTGAATACGAACATTTTTGTGCCAACCTCACTAGAATTGTAGACAATTTTGACATTTGCGTCACTGTTGTAGGCAATTTTGACATTTGCGTCACTACTTTTAATTCAAATCATGACAGCATCACATTATCTATTACTTTTGATAATACATTTATTGTAAGTGAGAACCGTCAATGTAATACGAATAATCCAAGGACAGTGGTAACATCGGAAAATAGTAGTAGGAAAATGACAATTCTGCCGCACCTACCCTTTTCAAGGGGAAATCATGCATATGCCCCCCCACCCCGACAGCCAAATGCAAACGGACGGCACTCCTATAGAGCATAGGGTAAATACAAGAATGGCATATGTATTCGCTGACAGACAAGTCGTCCCACAGGAAAGTTGGGATAATCACACCTTAAAGAGAGGTGTGCAACAGACTGATATAAATAAAATGATTGAATCCAAAAGTGATAAGATGGATCGGCTCCATGATTTCTTTCTGGAGAATGAGGAATATTTGGAAGATAGCACCCCCCCCCACAGGCCACGTCTCAATTCTCAAGAGTGCAGCCTCAGCTCCCTCGTCCAAGACTTTCACCTTCGAGGACAAACCTTCCATCAAGTTTTTTTCGAAAGATCATCAAACCCCCAAGGCAGCAAAAGTGCTGCAATGACCCCGACCTGGCGCAGATGGATGAACACACCCAACAGTGTCAAAATTGCGGATGGGAGAAAGTCAAGATACGATTTGATCATCAACCAGGGGAGCAGAAAACCAGCTTCGGCGCCCCACTCAAGAGGAAGTAGGGGCAGTTCTGCAAGAGCAAGCTGTGGAAGGACGTTCTCTGCTGGAGACATCAGCAAACACGCGAGATGGAAGAGGAGGAGACCATCCCCGTCGAGGATAAGATGGTTGTCAAAGAGACAATGAAGACCCTCCGCCAAATAGCTAAGGATGAGGGTCTGAGGAGGGTCAGCAGGGAAAAAAAGAGGCCTTGGTGAAGCTCATCGAGGAGAAGACTACCCATAAATTCGCCCGCCAGGAATTCTTCAGCAAGAAGCAGCTCAAAGCGCTGGCAAAGAATCGCGGCCTCACCAAGTACTCTCAGCCCAAGAGAGAAGATCTGATCCGGCTAGTCGAAGAAGATATAAAAAAATGCCCCAGTCGAGGATGAGATTAAGATCACCGATAGGCGGGAAGCTCTGAATGGCGTATTTGGCACGGTCGTCATCGAACCCGTAAAGTCGCACGACGTGACCACATTTCTCAAAGTAAGTCAGAGCACAATCTCCACCACCATCTCAGATGCTCTCACCAAAAAGAAGGGATTGAAGGTGCACTTAGTGCTTCTAGCAAAAATGGTGAAGACCAACCCCAGCGACCGGAGAAAATACCTACATCACCCCTTACTTCCGATCAGCCCTGACCACCCTCACCCAATCATCCGAACTCGAATTGGAGATTGCCTTCATGATGGAGAGGGCCAAGGAAAATATGGCTAAGTAGATGTGAGAAGGGAGTGGGTGGACGTTTGGACACATCGAGTAGCTAGAAATCCATCTCAACCAATTCAATATTTTACGAAAGGATATGGAGTAAATGAACATGAGACCATAACAAATATGTTAACTCAAACTGCAATAATTTTAATGAGCTGTATGGCCAATTCAAGCCACTCAAGGGGGGCTCCTTCATACCAACCCCATCAGCTCTCGCGAAAAAGAAGGCGATCATCAATGTGAAAAATGAAGATGTTCGCTGCTTCCAGTGGGCGGTGTTGGCGGTTCTCATCGTGAGGAAGTCAATCAGAAATCCACCAACCGTGTAGGTCAGTACAAGAAATGGGAAGATGAGCTAAAATTCGAAGGCATCGACTTCCCAGTCACGCTCGGGGCGATCGATAAATTTGAGAGGCAGAATCCCACCATCAACGTCAACGTATACGGATTCGAGAAAGAGGTCTTCCCCATCAAGATATCCAAGAATACACGCCCCACCTACGTAGATCTCCTCTTTTTGGAGCGCGAAGACAAGCAGCATTACTGCTGGATTAAGAGCTTATCACGCCTTCTGAGCTCCCAAGTCACAAATCACGAGCAAGCTTACTTTTGCCGCATATGCCCACTTTTTCAGGCAAGATATCTTGGACAAGCATATGGAATATTGCAGCCAGAAGGATGCGGTCAGGACCGAGATGCCGGAAGAAGGGGCCAACATAGCCTTCCACAATCACAAAAAGATGATGAGAGCCCCATTCGTCATCTATGCGGACTTTGAGTGCTCAGAGAAGCTCAGCACCTGCCAGTCGGATCCATTTAACTCCTACATGAAGGCCTACCAACTTCAGCGGCCATTGGGCTTCTGCTATTACGTGAAGTACGCTCATGATGATAACAAGGCCCCAGTCGTCTACTGCGGGGAGGATGCAGCCAAGAGATTCGTGCATTTCACCGAAGAGGAAGTGCGAGCAATCGGTAAGATATATACATGCAAGGAGACCAAGCCCATGATGATGACCGACGAGGACAAGGAAAGCTTCGAGGAAAGCACACACTGCCACATTAGTGGGGATGAATTGGGATTGGATAAGGTTCGGGACCACGACTATCTTACCGGGAAATATCGCGGCGCAGCACACAACCAGTGCAATCTAGATTTCCAGCTCCCGAAGCATGCCCCATCCTCTTCCACAACTTGAGCGGGTATGATTCCCACATCTTCGTCAAGGAGCTTGGATTCACTGACGGTAAGATCGACTGCATCCCCAATACAAATGAGAAATATATCAGCTTCTCCAAGCAGGTGGATAATTTGGAAATGTGATTCGTCGACTCATACAGGTTTTTGCCGATTAAGCTTGAAAGTCTTGCTAATAATCTGACCTCCGACCAATTCGCGACCGTGAAAGCAAGATTTGGCGATCGCCACGAGCTGATGATTCGGAAGGGGGTATTTCCCTATGATTATATGGATGGGCCGACCAAGCTGGAAGAGACTCAGCTCCCACCCAAAGAAGCCTTATACAGCACACTTTACGGGGAGGGCATCACCGACGAAGACTACGGGCACGCTCAGAGAGTCTGGGGGATTTTTGAGTGCAAGACCATACGCGATTATCACGATCTCTACCTAGAAACCGACGTCTTGCTGCTGGCGGATATCTACGAGAATTTCAGGAACATCTGCAAGACTCACCATGGGCTTGATCCTGCCAACTACTACACATCGCCCGGATTGTCCTACGACGCCGCCCTCAAAACAAGTGGGCAAAGATTGGAGCTTCTTAGTGATCCAGATATGCTGATGATGTTTGAGCAGGCGACCAGGGATACCAGGGTACGACTACCCTCTCATCGTCATGCTCAGGCAAATAATCCCTACATGGAGAGCTACGATAGCTCCCAGCACACCAAGTATCTTACCTACCTCGATGTCAATAATCTTTACGGGTGGGCGATGTCTCAGCCTCTTCCCACGGGGGACTTTGAATGGCTGGAGCCGGAGGAAATCGACGATATTCTAAGCTATCCTGACGATCACGAATATGGCGCCATGGTAGAATTTGATCTCGAATATCCACAGGATCTTCACGACGCCCACAATGACTATCCTCTCGCGCCCTAGACCGTAGAGATCGACAAAGTCCGCAAGCTCGTTCCTCACCTAGGCAAGCGTGAAAAATATACGCTCCACTATCGAAATCTCAAGATGAATTTGGAGATGGGTATGAAGCTTAGGAAATGCCGTCGGATCATCAGATTCAGACAATCCCCATGGCTCAAGCTCTATATGGATCTAAAAACCGCTCTTCGCGCCAAGGCTAAGACCAACTCTGAGAAGGATTTCTTCAAGCTCATGGTCAATTCAGTCTTTGGCAAGACCATGGAGAATATCCGGAAGCGCATAGACGTCAGGCTGGTCACCACCGAGAAGCAGGCCTTGAAGCTCATGGCCAAGCCAAATTTCGAACGTCGAGTGGTCTTTACAGAGGATCTAGCAGCCGTCCACATGAAGAAGACTTAGCTGAAGTTTGATAAGCCGATCTGCCTGGGAGCCTGCATCTTGGATATTGCGAAGCTCCTCCTGTACGATTTCCACTATGGATTCATGAGGAAGATTTATGGCGATCGCGCCCGGCTTCTCTTCACCGACACAGACAGCTTAGCCTATGAGATCAAGACCGACGACTTCTACCAAGATATCGCTCCGCACGTCGAGGCTAAGTTCGATACGTCCACCTACCCCGTCTAACATCCCTCCGGCATCCCCATCGAGAAAAATAAGAAAGTCTTAGGGGTATTCAAGGACGAGTGCGGCGGCAAGATCATGACCGACTTCTTGGGGCTCCGGGCTAAGCTATACGCCTTCAAGATGGATGACGGCCAGGCCATCAAGAAGGCGAAGGGAGCCACCAAGAGCGTCATCAAGCACAGCATCTCCTTCGAGGATTACAAGCGATGCCTCACTTACCAGCAGGAGGTCCACCGATCGATGAATATCATCCGAAGCCAGCTCCATCAGATCTACGCCGAGGAGATCAACAAGATCGCGCTCTCCGCCAAAGACGACAAGCGTTACATCCTCCCCGACGACATCAGCACCCTCTCCCACGGACACTATCGAATCGCCCGCAATTGAGGTAAGGCAATCCCCTTTGCACTTACAAGGCTCTGACGGGTGCTGATGCCCATCCATCCTGCTCAACAATTAGTAGGCTCTGGTGGGTGCGGATGCCCATCCAGACTGTCCGTGCTTAGATAAATGAGCAGCAAACGAGTGCAGGGCATCTTCCTCCCCCACCAGCCCCTTTTGAATCTAGAGTTGGAGGCAGCTGCCAAGGCCCTGAGAATCCCTCGATTCAGAGGAGTATTCATGCGCAATGCCCTACCGCCCACCCACACCCCATCGAATGCGGCATCCTAAATCACGACGATCGAGATGGCCCCGGCATGCACTGGACGTGCTGGCATAAGCATGGAGGGCTTAAAGTCTACTTCGATTCTTACGGCCTGCCTCCTCCTAATGAGATCGTCGACTATCTGAGGCCGGAGATTCGATATAATACCGATGAGCTTCAGCGTCGCGGCGATGGTGTCTGCGGGCACTTTTGCTTGCACGTATTGAAGCTTCTTTCGGAAGGTCGGACGCTCGAGGAGGTGATCTTCGACCTATAGATAAATGGATAAGTTTGAATCTCACCCGTCTGGCGGATGCTTCAGGATCTCGATATGAACGATCATCGCATCACCAGTCTTGGATCGCCGCGAGATAGCTCGGACACCATGACGAAGAAATGGGTCAATCAGCAGCTTGGAGAAAGTATGAAAGACACGGACGAGCTAGATTCGGAATTTAAGCAGATTCAGATGACCATCAAGCGAATGCAAAGGGAGTACGACACATCCATCAAAGACCCTACCAAAAAGCTGATGACCCTAGAAGATGGCAAAGTCGATAAGTCAGAGTGCGTCTCGACCAATGGCGGTTTGATGACTACGAACCTAGACATGCAGAAATATTGCATGCTAAATCTCCCTCTCCCCCAGACGGATAATGAGCCCATCACCAAAGCCGTCTACGAGCGCCTGCAGGCAGATCTAGACGCATTAAGGCTCTTTGCGAGCTGAAGCATGCGAAAATCAAGAATTTCTGGTCTCTCTCTTTCGAGGGGCCGGAAAGCCTGCTGGGGATCATTGCCAGTCGGACTCCTTGACCCCTGAATTGAAAGATGCTGGATATCCCAGCCACTTCACGAAGATTTCCTTCACCCCATCCTTTGTTCGTCGTCGCAGGATATCTTCGATGCGAAAGACGTCCTGATCGGTTCGCTGGAGCTCAGGCTCGTAGAAAGATCCCTGGATCTCCTCACCGTGGAAATCCTTGAGACGATAGGTCGGCGGCTGCGTCGCTAGGGTCTGAAAGATGGTGAAGACTTCCTCCGTCCAGCGCGGAGTATATCGATTCTCGAAAGTGCCCTTCTTCTTGATGATCTGGACTTTATCGCCGACGTCGAATCAATGACGCTTCATGGATGGGAGATCTCCGTAAAGATTGCAGAAGACCTTGCCCTCATCCTCTTTCTTGCTGGCGGTGGTGGGAATCATTTTGATGGATCGATGTTTGGAGGTATTATACTTCCGTACTAGATCCTCCAAGACGGGGAGGTAGGTGCGCGTAGAATTGGCCGAGAAGTACTTGAACATCTTTTCCCTCATGGTACGGTTCAAGCGCTCGAAGACGCTCGATTTCTCCCCATTCCGCATGCATTAGAGATCGATCCCATGCTTCTGGAGTAGATCCTTCATCTCACGATTATAAAATTCCGTGCCTATATCAGTCCATAGCTTCTCGGGCTTGCGATCTTTGAAGACGGTCCAGAAGGCATCTCGCACCGTCGCACCTTTCTTATCCTTGAGCAGCGCACTCCTTGATAAACGTGGTGGACTCGATGAAGCCGCCGCCCAAACCAAGTGGTATCGAGCCCTTCTTCTTTTTGAGCAGGTGAGCGACGTGCCCGACCCCGAGACCTCGACCCCTCTCGCAAAAATCTCATGGTCTTCGACGACTTCATACTCAGCAAGCAGAGCAAGTGCAAAGACTACTACGTGTGCGGGCACCATAATAACGTTGATTGCTTCTACCTCTGCCAAAATTACTTCAAGCTCCCAGGGTAATCGATCCGGGAGAATGCCAAGTTCATCTTACTCTTCGAGCAGGATGCCAAGAATCGCGATCATATCCGCCGGGACCATTGCAGCGATCTCACCCCGGCTCAGTTCGATACCCTTTGCAATCGCTCTTGGACCAAGCCTCACGGATTCATAACCATCGATCTCACGAGCCCCAAGACAAATGAAAAGTATCGATGCAATCTGGATGAGTTCTATCGAGTATAAGATAAACAATGAATCACTTGCAGGAATTTTTCCTGGAAAATCAAAGGGACTTGGATCGGGTATCTCCAAAGATCCCTGGTTGCGAGCACCAGTGGGAGCGAGTGCATTTTTACGGCTTGGACCCGGGATAAAGATGCGGAAGATGCGTTGCCGAAAGGTATGCTCACTGCATCGATGAGCAGGATTTCGAGGGAAGGTCCTATAATTCCCATTCCCGCTAACGGCCGTCGCTCGGACCCCAGTGCTGCATCAGGACGGTTCGCGGACATCAATGCACGTACCCTTCCATATCGCCAAGCGGTAAATGCAAGAGGCATTCGAAGCTATTTCCTATGGCGTGCTGCCGGTGTGGAGCTCCGATCGCTCTCGGTAAGGCTTTGCACCGTATCCACCACGAGATTATTGCCATGCCCAAATTCGCCACCCTCTGGTCGGGCGTAAAAGTCAGGATGGCGAGGGAGTACGATCATAAAATCGCGGAGAGGACGGAAGTCTTCTGCTCCCCCTAAATGCAAAGATGCTTCGGGGCGTTCATTCCATCGTTTTCCATCGCCTAGGGGCGTTCGTTCCATCGCCTCCCATCGCCCCATAGCGTTCGTGTAATCGCCTAGGGGCGTTCGAGATGTTATAAATAAAATAATGTTCATCAAGATCACCGATCCTAAGCAGCGTGAGGCGCATCCTAGGGACTTGCAGGAGACCAAGCGTAGTATCCAGGCTAGCAATATGCAGCGTCGTCTGGATAAGGTCGGACTCAGTCGTGATCTTTCCAAGATATTCAAGCACGTAGTCGAGACGCAAAAGGAGACCGCTTCCCAGATCACCAAAAAGATCGATGATCTCGCCCTACCCACCCCCGTGCCTGCCCTTCCTGCTGCCGCCACCGAATGCGACGACGACGACCCACTACCCATCGGGAACGCACTGACTACCAATCTCGGTCCGCGAGGAACCCATTATCTTCAGCTCAGTATGACTCCCAAAGCCGATCATACCTTTTGATTGCGAGTGGAAGACGGCGCCATCATGATCGGGAGTCTCGCGATCACTTTCGACAGTGACGATATCATCGTTGACGGCAAGCGCTATAGGGGTACCCCGGCCTATGGGAGCTCATGGTCATGAAGCATCCCGAAGATTTCGAGGTGGACGACCTGAATACCCATGGCGATATCCTACAAGCATCGAGTGCCATGTACCAAGGCAATTTTGCAGTCTTGCAGACCCCCAAGACTAGCAAAAGCAAGAAATGGAAGGAGATGGTCTCGTACCTCTATAAGCAAGATAAGTATAGGAGTGGGGTCCGGACCGTCTTTCTTCCCAAATGCTTTGACCAGTTGCTGGATCGCCTCGATCTTCCGCCGCCTATAAGGCTGGGAATAATGGGGTGCGCAACGAAATCGTGGCCATCCTCGACGCCATGAGGAAATCCAAGCATACCAGCAGGGAGGAGCACGAGAAGCTGCATCGAAAGCTCCTCTCAATAAATTTACACTGCCTTTAGTAGTGAATCACGGTTATCGCCGGAGGTATGTAGTCGATGGGCGAGGATTATTCCATACCATCGCCAGTCTGGCCGGACGAGTGTTCACCTCTTCCGCCGCGAAGACGTTGGGAAGCAAAGCCGTGAGCGCCGCTTCCAATGCAGCTATCAAGGGTTTGGAGAAAGGAGCGACGAAGGCCGTAGACCATGTCGTTTATCGAGTGACCCGAAAAAAGAAGCCCCCAGCTCCGCCAAAGAGAACCCCTCAGCAGCAGGCCCACCTCAATAATCTCATTTCGGGTGGCGGCATCGCAACCATCCACGACTTCGTCCAGCGATATAAATAAATATGATTGCTGATATGCTTACTACCACCGAAGGACTGACTTTCGACGAAAACGTCCAGCAGTACGAATTCTTCGAATACCATCCCATCACCGGGACGCAGCTGAATAGATCCGGCACTGAGATCCGCCTCAGCATCGAGTCGCAGGATCTCTTCCCCCTTCCATCCCAGAGCTACCTCTTGCTGGAAGGAAGGCTCCAGAAAAAAGGATGGGTCGGCTTATGCCGTTGCCAATCTCGTCTCCCTCATCATTAATGCAATAATGTTCCTCTTCAAATCCATCAGCTACAAGCTTTCCGGGCGGACGATCGAGTATTTGAACGTTCCGGGGGTCGCCACCACCATGATGGGCCTACTCACGTATCCAGAAGATTTCTCCAGTTCCCAAGGCCTCAACCAGCTATGGGTCAAAGATACCTCCGCCGCCGCTGCCGCTGCCGATAATCTATGATTTGCCGCACTCAAGGCCTACGTCATCACTAAGCCCGCCAATAAGGGATCCTTCTCCTTCACCATGCCCTTGAAGCGTATCTTCGGCTTTGCCCGGGACTACGAAAAGCTGGTCTACGGAATCAAGCACGAGCTCACTCTCGTCCGCGCATCGGATAATGACTCCGTTTTCCGGGATGCTGCAAATATCAATTATCCTGGCAAGATCGTCCTTAGCAATCTCTCCTGGCTCGCCTCTAATGTGATGCCCTCCGACGACCAGAAGCTGCGGCTCTATAAGACCATCGGGAGCAAGGTGAAGCTAGATATCGGCTTCCGCATGAAGCAGTGCGATTCGATCGGCGTCCCTGAAAGCCGTGAACTTATCTGGCGCCTCTCCACCCGAAACAGCCCCGAAAGACCCGATGGGTGATCGTCGCCTTCCAGACCGATAAGAGTAACGCTCAAGAAGGCAACCCTGCCATCTTCGACCACTGCCGCGTGAATGATATCTGGGTCACGTTGAATTCCCAGAGATATCCTGCCGTGAGTCATCGTGCGTCCTTCAAGAATCAGAAAATCTCCAGGTTCTATAAGGAGGCCGCCGATTTCCGCTGGAAATTCTTCAATGTGGATCATTTGGTGAGCAATCCAGGCATCACCCCGGCCGACTTTATGGATCTCCATCCCCTCTTCGTATTCGACGTCTCCAAGCAGTGCGCTCCTCAAGGACTCGACGATAGACGTCTATATCAAGGTAAGCTTCGATCAGAACATCGCTGCCAATACCCAAGCCTACACTTTGTTCATCTATCTCATCCTCCAATTCGAATCCGATGGCCAGAAGATGAGCGTCGTCTTCTGAGGAGGATTAGATAAATGGAAGATTCACTTTTGCGTAAAATCGCCACCAATACCGAACCCAAGCATTGGTTCTCCTTCTTCGTCTCTGGGGGCATAAGCCAGATCTTGACCCGCTTCAACCCACCCCTCCGACTGCGCGAGGAGAAATCTTACTCCATCTCTAATATCCATGCCGGAAATAATTCCTTCCGCTACTCCCCAGACGAAGGTGCCTACTGGTTTCCCTTTGCCCTGAGCACCGGCTTCTTCGGCATCGATGATATCAATGATGAGATCCAGCGGCAAATGCGGCTCAGCAAACACAAGGCTAAGATCCTTCTCGATGCCAACCGTGCCACTCTGAGAGCCAAGCTCACCCTCGCAAGAAGCTACCAAGTGGATTTCGATGTGCCCAATAGCCTGAATACGGTGCTTGGATTCGATCGTCGAACGTATATCTACGACCGACGCACGAATGGATACGTGGAAGGTGAGGTTCGATATCATCAGCATCAATAGCATCTTCGTGAATAGTGATATCATCCACGGCAGCTACGTCAACGGCACACAGCAGTCCATCATCTATAGTTTCTTTCCCGGGGTCGATCCGGGCATGAAGATCATCCAGACCCCTAAGAATCTGATCTACTTACCCGTGACCCTGAAGACCATCAACCACATGCAAACCTACCTGACCGATCAGGATGGGCGCCCCATCGATCTCCGCTTTCATCTGCGGGAGATATAATTAAATGGATTATCAAGAGTACGGTCTCAACTTGACAAAGGGTCAAGCAAAGAAGATTCAGCGTGCGGCAATAAAGGGTTTCCCCGTGAGCGTCCGATTGCTGCATGCCAACTTTTCTGGTGGGCATAAGATGTTCCTCACTCAACGGCAGATCCAGCGCATCACCAAGCTCTTGCAGAGTGGTAAGGGTGGTATGGTCTTAGAGATGAGCCCGAAGCAGGTGAGGCATAACGTAAAGGAGGGTGGGTTTCTCCCCATACTTGCAGGTCTCGCCTCTGCTGCGCTACCCATGCTAGCCAAAACCGTGCTGCCTGCTTTTGGTGTGGGTGCCTTGAGCAGTTTTGGTAGTGCAGCCATTCAAAAAGCCGTGGGATCCGGATTGTATCTCAAGAAGGGTGGAAAGTATGCTGTGTGTAACCCCAGGGTCGGTCGTTGTCTGCATCTCAGCCCAGGTACTTTGCCCAATACTGACGGTGATGGATTGTACTTGAAGAGTGGAAGTCGGCTCTACGATGGTAGTGGATTGATCCTTGGCCCCAATAGCCCCTTCAAGAGGATCCCCCTGCTAGGCATGCTCCTATAAATAAATGGACGAAGTAGATGCCAGCCATATCGCATGCATGGAAGAGGAGCTCATCTCAGAAATCCAGAGATATGAGCATGCATTGAAGATCTATAACCGACTGGATAAGGTCGTCTCCATAGTCCTTGGTGCTTGTTCCGTGGGCAGTCTATATATTGCTGACCAGTGGCACGATGGGGTCTGCTCTGACCGGTGTGGGTGCTGTGGCATCCATTCCCCTCGGTTCCCTTGCCTGCTTATGTGCTACGGGAAATATGGTCCTGTCTTTGATCTCGCGCAGAGTCGACAAGAAAAAGAACCATCGAGATACCGTGCGATTAGCAAAAACCTATAGGTCCCAGCTGGCAGGTGAAGACGGTGCTCCTGCAGTCTGCCTGAAAAATTATTACGATGAGAAGGATCAGCTTCGTCAACCTTCTACCCCATAAGTGAAGAATTGAATGCGCATGCGCCGTAGGGTTCTACCATTCGCACTCTCTCGGTTCAGCCTCACTCAGCCTCACGCCTCGCTCATTCCCGAACCCTCCATATCAAAGTGCCAAGTGACCAAAAAAATTTCCAAATCCGTTTTTGGATTGGGAAATTATTGCGTTTCCAAGATTTTTTTTACTTCCTCACCAGATCGTAGGAGAGGTATTCTTGCTTAGTTTTCTTGCTCAGCTTGAATCCAGTGCTCCGAACGAAATCTCCTTGCAAGGGACCCTTCTCTTTGTTCAGCGTGGGGCAGGCCCATGCTCTCGTGATTTCTCCTTGTCTGTCTTTCAGAGTGAGAATCCTGCTTTTGTCAAACTTACCTTCCACTTCAATCACCTCCAAGATCTTATAGATCACTCCAGTAGGCAAATCCTTCCATTTGATGGCTTCCTGATTCTGGTCGTACACCTTTTCCTGGAAGGCATCTTCGCTTATGAAGTCGTCTTGAGATATTTCGACGAATCCATTGTGTACGAAAGTCATATTTATTGTATTTACCGTATGCTCAATAGGAGTGCCGTACGTTTGCATTTGGCCGTGGGGTGGGGTGTCCTATGCAGAATTTCCCCTTGAAAAGGGGAGGTGCGGCAGAATTGTCATTTTCCTACTACTGAAAAATATAGAAACAAAGACATAACATAAGTAAGGCACTTGAAAGAAAGAAATGAAGAAACACACACATACAAAGATGAACAACACCGACCCAATGATTAGGTAGAGGATTCAATAATTAGCTTTAAAGGGAAAGATCTATCGTCATCTTGGAAACAGATATCCCCTAGCGGTCCTCAAGATGGTGATGTCGACCGTAAAACTACTGGAGTGTTGACTTAAGTTATAGGTAAAATATCCTTGTTTAAATGGCCTATTTGTGTGCAACCGGGCTCTATCAAGGAACTCACTGCATCGACTACAGGCCCTTGAGTAGCGGAAAGAGCTGGGAGATATAAACTCCATATGCCGGTGCTGTTTGAATGATGCTACGAAGAAAAGGGAAGTTGATTATTGGAAAAGTGAAGTCATCTTCATTGTATCTGTCTTTTTGTTTCACATGCCTAAAATTATTAATGTTACATGAGATACTTACCGATCAGAAGGCAAATATAAAATTATTTTTTTCAGCCAAGTTACAACGAAGTTGAACTCGGCTATTGGTTTGGTGTTGCGGTCGTGAGTGCGTGAGGGCGGGCGAACAGGCGGGCGGGCGTCAAACATTTGTTTCCGGATGATGGCTCAAAAAGTTTACATCCAATAAAAATGAAACTTGGATATATTGTTGGATACAAGGAGGAAAGGGACCCTATTGAGTTTTGAGAAAGTAGGTCAAAGGTCAAGGTCACCGTGACCGCAAATAGACTGAAAATTTCAGATAAATTTGGTTTCCGGATGATAAGTAAAAATGTTTACATCAAAATGAACTGAAACTTGGATATGTTGTAGGTTGTATACCAGGAGGGGCGGAACCCTATTAATTTTGGAAAAAATAGGTCAAAGGTCAAGGTCACGGTGACAGAAAATAGACTAAAAATTTCAGAAAAATTTGGTTTCCGGATTATAACATAAAAAAGTTTACACCCGATTGAAACGAAACTTGTATATATTTTTGGGTACCAGAAGGGAAGGAACCCTATTGATTTCAGGCGCGGATCCAGGCAATTTGAAAAGGGGGGTATTTCATAGTAAAGCATCAGGATATTCATTAAATATATATGCTTGTCCAAAAAAGGGGGGTTCCAACCCCCGGAACCCCCCCCCCCCCCCCCCCCCCNCCCCCCCCCATTGGATCTGCCAATGGATTTTGGAAAAAATAAGTCAAAGGTCAAAGTCACAGAGACAGAAAATAGACTGAAAATTTCAGAAAAAAAATGGTTTCTGGGTGATAACTCGAAAGTTTACATCTAATTGAAATGAAACTTGGATATGTTATTAGATACCAGGAGGAAAGGAGCCCTATTGATTTTTGAGAAAGTAGGTCAAAGGTCAAGGCCACAGTGACCGAAAATAGATTAAAAATTTCAGAAAAATATATTGGCCCCACATTAACTTGGTCATAATAAATTTTAAGTTGCAACTCGGCTTGTGCACCCCGGTGCCATTTAGATTTTCGTTTTTTAGATTTTCCTTTTTTCAATGTGAAACTTCCTCGAGTTCTAACATACAATCGAAATTCTACACATTCATCTCAGGATGACTACATTTATATTTTGTAAAAGTCAAAAGTCAAAAGTTAAATGTGGATTCTATATAAAGCTGTATATAAAACCTCAGCTGTAATATTGTATTTTCATTGATTTTTGCCGTGTAGCACGTAAAAATATGGATGAAATGAACACTTATGATCTGCTGCTGATATATATTGACTCACATAGAGCCATTAAAGGAGACAGTGAGAATTCTTTCTCTAGATTTTATTGTTTTAATCTCAGTGAGGGCCGTAAGATCATTTAAAAAATCCGTTTCCGTCGAAGTTACGTCAAGGACAACGTTTTCTTATATCGAATGAACAGATAATATTTTAAATAAAATTAAACCCAGCATTGGCAGATCCAAAGGAGGGGGGTTCCGGGGGTTAGAACCCCCCTTTTTCTGAGCGATCTTGTATTTTTAAATAAATACCGGTATCCTAGTGCTTCACTGTGAAAAACCCCAAAATTTTCTTTAACTTCTATTTGGAACCCCCCTTTTCAATTTGCCTGGATCCGCGCCTGCCCAGTCTTAACATCCCTACTTGCGAGGCGTTTTATTAGTCTTGACATGATTTTTCTTGAATTTTGACAATGCATAGAGGAATTTCTCTCACGAAATTTGCGGTTTGTGTTAATAAAAGGGAAATACTTAACACATCACCCAAAAATATGGAAAATCGTACTTATACATGTTATAATCTTGAAATAAAAAATGTGTAATGTCTTCCTTAGAATTACCATATATTTTATCATATTAAGATGAATCATAGCACTTGTATCATGCAAAGTGGCAAGCGATGTGTTTTAATAAACAAAATAAGTAAATAACTTTTTTAGACATTTTTGTGATAACCTAATGTATTTTTGATGGCCGGAAATGTATAAAATACTGATATTCTCTATAAATTGGGTAATTATAATTATAGTTATATTCTTTTTGGATATCAGTATAACATTTTTGAAGAATCCGGGATATAACGACTCATTTGTCATACGATAACATAACTCTATCAAATTCTAGAATCTCAAAAACTCCTTTTTTTAATTGACTCCAGTATCAATATAATTTTTCTTTTCATTTAAAAGTCTAATTTCAAAAAATCGATCGCAATTATTTTGTAAATTGGAGATAACGACGTTCAAAGTTAGTTTTTATGTAATTTTGAACTAAAAATTGCTGTATTGCAAACTTACTTTTTACTTTAAAAAGTCATAGGGAACAGTTTAAAGGTTACTTTTTGAATATCAGAGATTTATTTGTGAATTTCCCTATGTAAATGAAAATATGTTCCCATAAAAGTTTTAAATAAACATTATTTAATCTTATCTGAGACATAATTTCGTTTGCTTATTGTGATTTGGTGTAATAACAAAATTACAGAACAGAACTGTCAAGAGAATCGAAAGTCCTTGAGGAAAAAAGCCAAGGCAGATGGAAACCACAGGAAAATTGTGGATCGTAATGACCTGGTACAGGTATTTCGAAAGAAATACCGGATTAAGCCGATTTTATAGCGCTAATCGCTCTAACTATGGTAACAGAGATAGTACCAAAGCAGAATCTCCCTCTAGCATAGCCCTGTCCTTTGCTGAGTTTGGCTTTACCATTTAGACCCTTTTGGTAATTTGTTCTGTATCAGCTCAGCTTTTACACATATTTCGGTATATGGATTTGCAAAGGATTTGATTTAATCTGCATTGAAGAGACATGTCGAAATGCGCATATGCAGAAACTAAATTAACAGCAACTTCGGTAAATTGTTATTCAAGTTGGTACCAGAACTGGTTCCATTAACCAATGAGCTGTTACTCACTGTAAACTGAGTTTGTACCAACTGCGCTGTACAACAAAAATGTGAGGCTCCCATATGGCTGTACTGCTGTTAGCTCACTGACGAAAGTCGATATTCAGCTAGTTTCTACTTGAAGCAACACACATTACATGTACAAATATTTAAGTTAATCAACTAGTGCCTAGATTATACCATACAATATGTCCTTCCATTTTTTTGTGGGGGTGGATTTTTTCCCAAGAATTGAGAGGGGTACAAGTTACATCCTTAATTACATGAATAATGAAAAGTACCTAATAGAAAGCAAAACTTAGCCAAGGAAAAAATCGCTCCATGAGATACTCCGAAACTTTAAACAAAATTTTCAAAGAATAAGATATTGCGAGTTTTCAGATAAAATCGTTTCTCGAGCTACAAGATGAGCAACATTTTTTATAAGCTACTTTAACTTCCCAATAGTGAACTTTCCCTATCTGAGCAGCAATATACCTACCTCTCCAGCCTATGGAGTGCACATTCCACAGTTGATTCGTTACTGTCGAGCATGTAGTTTATACAGTGATTTTTTTTTAAAGAGAGCAAAAACACTGTCACAAAATCTGCTTAGTCAGGGATTTGTCCACCCTTTGTTAATTTCATCCTTTCAGAAATTCTATGGCCGTCATCATGACATCGACAGATATGAAGTTTCTATGTCCCAAATGAAAACGGACATATTCAGCTAGATTTCACGTCTTCATGGATTTGACATAACCGGTTTTGACTCAACTCTGGATTGACTCAGCGGACAGGACATGCTTACCCTTCCGGAGCACTTGATGTCACTCCCGGTTTCACATTATGAGTGCTTTAGTTCTTAATGTCGTCTTTTTATTTCCGTGCCTTGTGGCTGTCTCACGTCATCGCTTTGTCTTTGTTTTTCTCTGCTCGTTTTTTTGCCATGTCTTTGGATTTTGTTTTTTGTAATCATCACTTCCCTTGTTGTTTTGATTAGAGCAAAAACACTGTCCCAAAAGCTGCTTAGTCAGGGATTTGTTCAGCCTTTGTTACTTTCATCCCTTCAGAAATTCTATGGCGGTCACCATGACATTATTGACAGATATGACGTGTCTGTGTCCCAAATAAAAACGCACATTTTCAGCTGCATGGATTTCACGTCTTCACGGAGTTGACATAACCGGTTTTGACTCAACCCTGGATTGACTCACTAGTACTGATAGTGTGACGGGTGCCGCTAGCGGAGCAGGACATGCTTACCCATCCGGAGAACTTGATGTCACATCCGGTTTTTATGGGAGTTCACACTGTTAGTACTTTAGTTTTTCGCGTTGTCTTGTACATCATACTGTAAAATTTTAGTTTTGTCTTCATCAGTATGTTTGTGCTCTCGATTTGTCCTTGTGATAGTTTGAATACTAATATAGAGAATTACCCAAGATTTTCAAAATTTTACCATGGTACTGTTTAAAGGTTAGAGAAGTAACATGTGCAATGGATTTCAATTTGCTTTATCTAAGGGTAGGCAAATGACATTAACCAATCAGCTACCAAACAGATATTTCAAAACAATATATGCATCACTGATAGTATGACGGGTGTAGCTAGCGGGACAGGACATACTTACCCTTCCGGAGCATCTGATGTCACTCCCTGTTTTCATGGGAGTTCGCACTATGAGTGCCTTAGTTCTTAATGTTATCTTTTTATTTCCGCGCATTGTAGCTGTCTCACGTCCTTGTTTTGTCTTTATTTTTATCTGTTCCCGTTTTTGCCATGTCTTTGGACTTCGATTTTGGTAGTCATCGCTTCCCTGGTTCCTTCGGTATTCTACTACCGTAATTTTGTTCCTTTGGTATTCTATTTCCGTTGTAATGTATATTTATTAATTCATTGTAGGAATTATAACCAAGAAAAAGAAATAATTAGAAACGGAGAAGCCAAATTCTTAACAATTCAATCGAAATTTCGAACTCAGTGTATTATACTTTTATTTCTCCTTACTCGAAAATCAATCCTTTTACCAATGAACAATGAGCCCCATTTCAAAAAAGCATATTCGATGATCCCGATGTAGAGAAAAAAACATTGCCCTTCCTCCTTGACAATTATGTTATTGTATCAGCTGACAAAGTCCAAAACACACTATACGGACTACTTAATGAAGGAGGTTGGCATTGACAATTCATTTGGTAATCCCACATATAGACTCTCCACCATACCAAGGGAGGACATACAAAATAATCACAGATCAGTATTGTCTTCCTTTGGTGTCGGTTTGAGTGAAAGAACTAAATGCCGAAGTTACTGTAAATTTACTTTCTGCATATACGCATTTCGACAACTTATGTCTCATCAGTGCAGATAAAATATAAACGTTTGGAAGACCATAAACTCAAAGATGGTTAAAAACTGATAGAGAACAAATAACCAAAGTGATCTTAATGTAAAGCCAAAATCAGCTAAGGACAGAGCTTTGCACGAGGGAGATACTCCAAAATTTTCAATAAATAAAATCTACAAAATTTTAGATATTGTAAGATTTCAAAATAATCGGCTTTCGGGTCAGCACCGAAGAACTGACTACTGGGCTGGTGAATACCCTCGGGACTGACAGTCCACCAGCAGTGAAGAGAACAACAACCTGCTTTGTATTTACTGGGTAACTTAATTATATAAATGCCCTTACAAACGGAAATACAATCATTGCTGGGTCTGCCAAATGCACAATAAAACCCTTTCTAAGCTCCTAACTTCATCACTTAATGCAGTCAAAGATAGCATAAAGATATAAAGTGATAAGGTGTACTCCAGAAGTGGAGTGTATTACAAATGTAGATGTGGATTCTCCAAAACTCAAAAGACTTATTAGAATATCTATCTTCAACTAACCTCAACCAATGCAACAGTGTCAAAACATTTGATTTTTCTACACTCTATACTACCATCCCACACGATAAGCTAAAGTCAGTATTCCGGGATTTTCTGTACTAAATAGGGTGAAAGAAGATATTTATATTTAGTGATAGGTAAAGATGTGTATGATTTTGTAAAACATCACACTGATTCCCACAAAATGTATACAGAGGAAGATGTCATCGCAATGCTGGAATTTTTGTCTGACAACATTTCTGTAGAGTTTGGAGGACAAGTTTTCCAGTAGACAACAGGGATACTTATGGGGACTAATTGAGCGCCACTTTTAGCAGATTTGTTTCTTTATTCGTATGAAGCCGGGTTCATACAAGGGCTAGTTCAGAAAAAAAGACACTAAGCTAGTCAAGTCATTTAATTTCAGCTTCCGTTATATAGATGATTTTCTTTCATTAAGCAATCCTAATTTAAAAGTAACCTTCGTCTAATATACCAAAATGAACTCGAAATTAAAGAGATCACTGATACACTATCATCAGCGTCATACCGTGACCTATACATCTGCATTGACAACTCTGGACATCAGAAAACAAAACTTGACGTCTAGCGTGATGATTTCTATTTCCCAATTGTAAACTTATCGTTTTTGAGCAGTAATATACCCACATCTCCGGCATATGGCGAGTACATTTCACAACTCGTTCGCTATTGCCACGCCTGTAGTTTATACAGAGATTTTGTGTACAGAGCGAAATAAACTGTCTCATAAACTTATACATCAAGGATATGTTCAGTAACTGCAGCAATTGACACTACAGAAGTTTTACGGTCGTCACCAAGATTTGACAGACCGTTACAATGTATCTCTTTCACAAACGAGAAAAGATATCTTTGGTCAAATCTAGACATTTTTACCGGACTGACTACAACGACTGTGACAAAACCGGAATTTTAACTGGCAGTTTGACGGCTGCCACATGTGGAGCAGATCATGCTTACCCTTTCGGAGCACCTGATGATACCTCAGTTTTTGCAAGGTTCACACTGCTAGTGCTTTAGTTATTTGTCGTTCTTGTTCTATTTTGTTTATTTGTTTTGTCTTTGTAATACTGTCTTAATTGGTGTTGGATGTGAATTGTCTTGATTTTGGATTAATGATTTTTTAATTCCCTCTTTCCTCGTTCTTGCTTCGGTATTCGTTTGCCGAAGTATTGTATCCTTTTAAAACAATCTTAAGTTTTGATGTAGGGCCTACGCCCATCCGAGAGTCATTATTCTAAATATTGCATACTATGTATTGTGCACTGTACATATTATATAGCGTATTTTGTTTATATTTTACAAAAGGATATGGAGTAACTCCATATGCTGAAGCTTTTGAAAATTTGCTACACAGAAAATGAGAGTTGACTACTTATTGGAAAAGTCAACGCGTTTGTCATACAGCCTATTTTGGAGTGTATATCTATTGTCAATTTTAAGTTAAAGGTCAAGGAGCGAAGCCGAGAAAGGAGTATCTGTAATATTCTTAAGTTAGAGCTCTTTTGGATAGATAAGATGAAAGAATCACCAAAGAATCACCAAAGCGGGGTTTATTTAGTGATACAATATCATTTATATAACGGAAGCTGAAATTAAAGGACTGAGCCAGTTTTTTATCCTTATTTCAAGAACCCTTCAATGAATTCAGGAAATCTGATAGTCTGTTGAAAAAGAAGTCCTCCAAACTGGTCAAATATATCGTCGATCAGAAAGTCTAACATTTTAATCACTTCTTCCTCTAAATATTTTTCTGTGATCCTGAGTCGTATTTCACAAAATATTTTTGTTGTCTGTCTATAACAACGTGCTTATATCTCATTCGCCGTTCAAGTAAATTTTTATAGTTATATAGTATCCAAATTTCATTTACACCACTTCTTGAAAAGCTATTATCATGTTTGAAGGTCCTCGTTTACGGCTGTCAAATTGGAAGTTTAAAGCTTAGAAATAGGTTTAGTAGAACATTTTGCAGATCTAGCCATGTACCGTTGTCTTTATGTGGATTTGTGAAATTTTGGTACCAAGTACATGGAAGGGAGATTTGTGTCTTCATCTTTGGTTGAAATTCCAAAGGAAAGCAAATCAGATTTATGGTTTTGTAATGTCTCCTCCTTAGACAGAGTAGTGGCTTTGTAGGTTGGATTGCCTTTAGTATTACAATTACCTAGTTATTTTTTAGAAAAAAAATCGATGTAATGATTTATACAAATGAAAATGATGTTATTACAGACTTTATCATCCAGAACAACGACATATTTGTCAAGAATGGAGGTAATATTTCAGTGAATAATGAAAGGATATGGATTAACTGCACACGAGACACAATCTTTACAATACTTGGAGAAAAAGCAATAAAATAACGCTTTTATTGTTGTTCTTCATCATAAAGTCATCATGAGGCTTTGTACATACCTCATGAAGAGTTCTAGATGGTCCCTATCACCGGTTTGAGCTAGATGTAGAACGACGCACATCCATGTATTTTATTATTCTACGATTGCGGGTTCCTCAATAAACATAAATTTGCAAAGAGTTCTTACAATCTCTGTCATCCGTTGCCCGACTTAAAGACTTAAAGAAGACAATCGCAACATATTAACAACCACTGGACACTCATCGAGTCAATTGCAAGAAAACTTGGCAAAATAAAATTGTGAGATGAGGGCACTAAACAGGTTATCAGAATAACATTTGGAAAACCCTTATAGATACCTCTCTATGCATGCTGAAAATAAATAATAGCAGTACAAAAACCCCTTAATTCCTTTGGTACTTCTGTATCCTGTTCTATATATCATTTTTAATTAATTATTACTAATCCTCTGCTTTCTGGTAAGCCGGTAGTATAAATAAGATTCACGGACTCTCTTGGTCAGATGATTTATATTATCTTTATTAGAAATGCATAATTGTACCCCTGAGGGTTGAAACTGTCATTCATTAAAAATCAAATTTAATCCTTTTTTTCAAAAATGTATATTTATGCCATAAAGAAATGGCATTCACACATACACACAAATAGAAATTACATTGAATATGAGAAAAATACAATGTCAATGTTATCATATGGTGATTTTTAAACAACATATTAGGCTATGAAAGATTTATCAATTTGGATAAAAAAGGAGTCCACGTGCTTGGTTTTGACATAACTTATTATAAGCAGAAAAAAAACGAACAATTACATGTATTCTAATGGATATATGATTTTTAAACAACATATTAGGCTATGAAAGATTTATCAATTTGGATAAAAAAGGAGTCCACGTGCTTGATTTTGACATAACTTATTATAAGCAGAAAAAAAAACGAACAATTACATGTATTCTAATGGATATATGATTTTTAAACAACATATTAGGCTATGAAAGATTTATCAATTTGGATAAAAAAGGAGTCCACGTGCTTGGTTTTGACATAACTTATTATAAGCAGAAAAAAAAACGAACAATTATTCTAATGGATATATGAGGGAGCGGACAGATGGATTCTTTTTTCCTGCTCTTTATTCCTTTCTCCCGCGACCTCCTGCTCCTCTTTTTCTCCCGCATTCCCTCCCACAGTCAGGCTTTTTCTTCTTTCTTTCCTATGTCCTTATTTTAACTCTCTCCCGCCACTAACCACTTCCCCTGCCCTCTCTCTCCTTTCTCGTGCCCCCTCTCTATTGGTCTTCATTTACCTTGCATTCCCCCCCTCCCGATATAGAGGAAGAAGTTGGTATTATTATCTGGAAAATATATAAAGTTAACAATTTCAGAATGCTCTATAGAAATGGAAGTCGCCAACTTTGTTTTCAAACCATCGAGGAAAATGTAAATTTCAATAGTGATTTCCTATTTGTTTATCTCCCTTTTTAAATGTAATTTTCTAAATATTTTAAAGAGAATACATTATATGGCCTCCAATTTGCAAAACACATGATACTTTAATAGAACTATATCTGCATCAAGTGTTTTAGTCATATATTTTTAACGTTTTTCCTTAGAAAAAAAATGTTGCATTCTTAAAAATGATAATTATTAAGTAATAGATAAAAAGCAAAATGAAAATGGAGGCACCTTAATTAAATAAGCATTTGCGTTATAATCAATGCTACGACAGTTGTTGTATACAGTTTCTCATTAGTTGTCGTCGAGACAAAAACATGACAAAAAGCAAATTTACATCCAAATTATGTTACAATAAAACTTCCGTTGGATCCAAGAATGGGAATGGACCAACCTTTGTTCTGTTTTTTTTCGTATAGATTTTGATAAAAACTAAAGTGGCAAAAAAAAAGAGGAAAATGGAAAAGGAAACCCAATTTTTTCGGAGTCTGCATCCGCCGATGCTTCTGGTATTTGTGTACAAATTCCACTGACAGTGTTTTCTCCATGTGGGCGTTTTATCATATCCTTTCCTTTCTCGTTCTGATGCATTTACAAGAATATAATTCCAATTGCTTATGCAACGTCCAATTTCATTGGTCAACGTCATGAACAACAAAAAAAGTTATTTCTCGATAAACTTTTCTTGCCCATTAATACATTACGACGTTAAATAGTGCAGTATATGGTGACGTAAACATCAGTAACAACATTGTACAAAGGTCAAAGGATTGGAATTATAAGAAATAAAAGTAATTTTGGAGGAGTTTATGGACGTGTAAACGCGGCCTTTCACTCACAAACTCTAAATAAAGTCCTTCGGACTTTATTTAGTTTGTGAGTGAGTCGGCCGCGTAAAAACATCAAGTGTCGATAGTGAAAGTGAAACATTAATAAGTACTCAGTTAAATACTCAAATGCGATCACCCGAAAAGTATCCTACGGACAATACATGTAATAACGGTAAACCCAATAGTGACGTAACAAATACACCAAATGATAATTTCACAACTGACATAGAAAATCAAAATTCGGACACGTTAAATGAAACTACTTTTAAAATACCAGTTAGATTGCATGGTATCACTGCAGATGTGAAGTCTTCCGATGAAAATTTTTTTACGGGGGTGGTACGTAGAAAAACTGCGAGATACTATATTACAGGAATTGACCCAAAATCAACACGTTCGGGTATTATTTCATATTTGGAAAAAAGATTTGG
>MJUU01020301.1:0-12077 GCA_002080025.1 Modiolus philippinarum
TACATCTATCATGTTCTTTCAAAGTCACCAAAAATACAAAAAAAAAACATTATGTATTATGCTAATTAACCTATGCTAACTGATTCTGCGACTAAACAGTACTTCAGTACTTTGATTTCTCTTATTCACTATTATCTATTTATAAATTACATATGACATAATATATTTGGTAAAATACATATTTCCCTTGATAACGGAAGCTAAAATTTCAAAATGCATCTAATAAATAAATAATAAGATACTCTAGATTTCCCTTGCCCTTTCCATGGAATTAATTCGCAACACTTAGCATTACAGACTGAAATAAAATGCTTCGATTAACATTTAAAACATGTATCAATCGTTGTCATGTCATTTGTTTATTCTGTCTGTGTTTAAGTGAAATAGATTTGTGGAGGTTAATGAACATGGTAACATGACACAACATAGAAGACACCAGTTGAGATATCGTGACAGGATATACACCACAAATACAGGATTCCAAAAATGAAGCACTTACATTTTAAATTCTCAAAAGAGAGTGACATCAGTTGTTCCAGAGGTGCACGCATTTCCTCTTCTGTATAAAGCACCCGTGAAACTGAGAGTCAATCTAGTCAGAGTCAAGTCAAAATAGGTAATTCTCAATCCGAGAAGACGTGAATCTAGATGAAATTAAGTTTGTTCTCATTTGTGAAACCAATATTGTTTTTTTTTAATCTGTTATGAGGGGAGGGCCATTAAATTTCGGTAGTGAATAAATTAACAAATACTGAACATATCCCTGACTTAGTAGTTTCTATGAAAGTGTTTTAGCTCTTTCCACCAAACCATTGTATAAAATACAAACTTTACACAATTAATCAACTTTGAAATATAGACTGCATACACTGTAGCAGTAGGTATATTCTACTAGGAAAGGGAAATTATATCATTTGCAAGTCAACATCATCACGCTTGTAATATAGAATAAATTTCAGACATCCGTGTTCATCGATTCAGCGAAAGGCCAAGGTATGAATCAGAATTTGTTGAATCGATTGTCTCTTTAATTTTAAGCTCGCTGGAGTAACCCGATCTTGGGTCATATCGAGGAAGTACATCGTCTTTATATCTGAAGCTGAAATTGATTGACTAGGCTAGTTGTTTTTGTTTTTTGATGTATGAGGAAAGGATGCAGGTATTTCAAATTGGGTTTGTATTTCTTTGGTGGCCATGTTGACAACAATGACGTCTACATATCACTTTATCTGCACTAGAGAGACAAAAATTGCTGAAATTGCCATATACACAATTGCAGTTAACTGCGGTTTTGGTTATAGGCATTTTGTTTTATCCCAAGTGATCTCGTTAGAAGGTTGGAATCGACTACGCGACTAATAATTGATATGTTTCAGAATGAACGTACATTTCCAACCAATCTTTTATGAAATGCACAAGAAGAATATCTTGAGTTCCTCTCCGTCGCATAACAAGGAAAATGGATAGCAAAAGACTACAAAAAGAATTTATTTTTCATCAAAGTGCAGTCATGTCAAGTTTATGCCACCTTTAATGTAATCACTTTCGGTGATCCATCTCGTAAGTGACCACATTTAATAGCTTTAGTGGGAAGCTTTAATAGCTTTATTAGCTTGATTTTCGTTAAACTTTGCATATTGTAATTGTAGTGAATCATGCCTTTTGTATTTTTTTCCCTATTTACCTAAATTATTTCCTGTACTTTCATGAACTGCTAAGATTCATGCTCTCATTGACTCATCATAACATAAACAAGAACCAGCCCAAAACACATGCACCACGTCAAACAAGAAAATTACACTGTAATCTGTTATATACTCATGGACAAAATTAACTTAAAATCTATTAAAGACTATAAAAGTTTACTTTCCATAAAGGAATTATGCCGAATTCGTTTTGTTAAACGTCATTGAAAAAAATTCATAGCTGAGACTCACGGTTTTCAACAAAATTTGAATTTTTACCCCTGAATATCATTTGTCCAAAATGCATTTCTCAAAGACAATATATAGTGAATCGACCCCCTTTGTCACTCACAGCCTGGCATCTCCTACTCATTTAAACAATTAGTCGATTAATTGATGCTGTCGGCTGGGAAGGCATTTTCTTCGAGCGATGCACGTAACCGAAAGATGTTCATTCAGCGAGAGAAACCGGTGATAATACTGAAAAAAGGCAACATGAGCTCTCATGACGCGACATAGGCCTTACATTATCTTGTTGAAAAGGTTGGGTAACCATAAATCCGTTCAACCTTAACGATAGTTTAGCTTTTGCTTGTGTCGGTACTCAAGTTCGGCGGTCCGTTATTTGGCATGTCACAGATGTAGCTGATTTTCATTTTTATATGTTAAAATTAATCCAAGATTTATAAAAATAATAATGTACATGTTACAAAAACGCACACGATACATAGAAAACTCCAGTTTATCAAGGACAGGGCTTTTAATCCTGTCTACATCTTGATGTCGCCTGAGGATCTTCAACCAGAGGTGAACAATATTCACCCCCTCAAGCGAGATCAAGAAGGCCCCTAGCATGCACTTAAGCGGTATTCTTGACAAAAATGTTGAGCAACATCGATCGCATTATTCTACAAAATGACCTTTTTGCCCTCCTTCCGTAGTAATCAACTTTAACACTGAATTTTGTAAGACACTAATTCTTATCCGACCGAGATATTTGTATATTTTTGTATCTTTTCGATAGTCCTGTCAAGTATACGCAGTTGGCGACTTTTTTTTCCTAAAAAAATAGTTTAAAAAGTGACAAAAAGTGGCAATATTTCGTATAAAATTAACGATGGAAAACAGCCAAATTCTTGAAACTTTTGTAAGCCCCGATCTGACTTTACATTTACACAATTGTTCAAAACTGTTTTGGAAATGGTCAATAATGTCTCAAATTAACCTCATACTACCGGGGTAAGTTATATTCTGATAAGCACTTATCTTCCTTGAAATATTTTGGTTTGAAAAGTGCCTATTTTGAAGGTTTTTTAAATGACAAAAAATGGACGTCATGGTTACAATGGCAATGGAGGTCAAGAATAATAAATAAGCATTATTTTTGTTATTCTTAGATTTATATCAACCTATAAACTGAATATCAGCAAAATGCCGTTTCTTAAGTTATATTGAAATTGTTCGTTCCTTATAGTAAAGATGTCAATCAATGCTAAAATCTAAATACACAACGGCTTTTTTCCGGAAGAAACTTTTCAAACAATCTTGCTTTTTCAAAAAAGGGCATGTATCACTTGTCCTCGCCTCGCCCAGGAGAATACTGCAAAAATCTTATGTCAATGACAGGAATTGTACAATCATGTGTCAATGACTGGAACTTGGCTATCAAATTCGCTTTTTATATCTGCTGAAATATCAAGCATAGTATTTTTGATCACCTGAACTAACCAGGTTGTGGAATTCAGTACGTAAGAGAAACTGATTGTCCATTAAAGCAACGTACAGAGGAGCACATTATTGCATTCGTTTTTAAAAATAAAAGTTTCGATCTAATGAATATCAGCGCTAATCAATTTATTATCATGACGGAAAATTTATTTAAGTTCAACCTCTAGAAATTAAAAAAAAATCCCTGAGAGAATTTGAAAGATCTAGAAGAGATTGTGAACTGTTTTTTTTTTTTTTTTTTTTTTGATAAAAAAAACTTCAGACAGCTTACTCGTTAGGATTAAATAAAAATATATAGGTCACGGAAACATAAATAACAAAATACCGAGATTATTGATAATTTACACTGTAAAAACGGCGTTTAGGTTTTAAACACTTAGAAAACATGTTTAGTCCTAAACACGTTTAGGATTGTGTTTATTTCCTAAACACTTTAGGGAAGAAATGTGTTTACTGCTAAACGCGTTTAGGTTTTAAACATGTTTAGACGTCCAAATCGCATTCTATACACATAACAATTATTACGTGTTAAGGTCTAAACGTGTTTAGATAATAGTTAAGTAAAGAGTTGTTGTCCGCATAGAGGGCGCTGCAATCTTTCTTTGTTTGGTTTTGCACGCAGGAGCTTTGTGTCTGGCATGAGAAGTTGTTGATACATAAAAGATTCATTTTGTTTTAAAGGTATGTTTTTGAATATTAATTTTGATTTGATGCCTAAGTCGGATGCTACATTGATATATTTTTTTATTTTTGTTCCTTGTAATTCATACAATGATTTAATGTGCCATTCCTTTTCATGTAACTTTTTGTATGATTTTTGTAATTTCAAAAAATATATATATTAAAGGATTGTGTTTCAACATATTTCTCGCTATACTATTTTTATATTATTGAATATATATATTATTGCTTAATGATTGTTCTTTTTATGTCGTTTAAGGAAAAGAAAGCTACAGTTTCTGATTTGACTGGCAACACTTTCTCCACTGAAGTAAAACTATAGAGAAGAATTTTTTATATAATAAATAAATAAATAAATAAATAAATAGATAAATATATAAATAAATAAATATTTACGACGAAACAAAAGTAAACAAAACGCCACACCCTCTAAACAACTCTAAACGTGTTTAGATTTTAAACGCGCTTAGAGTTTTTGGCGTCACAAAATCCGGGACAAAAATGTGTTTAGGATTATGTTTAGGTTCTAAACGCCATTTTTACAGTGTAGTTTTTGCAGGTTCGCATTTCGACATCATGGGTTTTTCGATTATAAAGCCATCCATTGCAAGTTACATGGTTAATGATTGTGATATAGAAAGCAAGCGTAAAAACCACGTAAATGTTAAAAATGAGTATGCTGTTTTTAAAACTAAAGGGGCGAAAGACTTGCTCACTAAATTTTGTTCAATTCCAGTAAAACACAACTTCTCTTTTCAATGTGATATCATATATATTTATATCCCTCTCTATATGTATGTCCTTGATTAACAATGAAGGGATATGGAGTAAATGCAAATGAGACAAAGTCTCTACAAATAAAAGGTTATAATAAGCAATGGAACAACGCTTTTATTGTTGTTCTTCATCTTGAGGTCACAATGAGGCCTTCAACAATGAGGCCTTCAACAATGAGCTTTACTCATACCTCATAGCAAGTTCAAGACGGCCTCTAGCACCGGTTTGAGCGGAATTCATTGCTAATTGTCGAGCAACGCTACGTCCATGCTTTTTAACTTAATGATCCATGGATGCGGGATCGTCAACAAACATAAACTAAACTGGCAAAGTATTCTTACAATCGCTGTCATCCACTGCCCGACAAAAAGATGCATTCTGTTTTCGTCCGATTTATTCGAGAATCGACAAACCCGATGACCATGTAGATCAGTTTTTTAAATCAAATATATTAGTAAAAATATTGATTTGATTAACATCGAAGGCATTTCTTGGGACCCAGATATTCAAAAATTTGTACCCTTTATTTTGCCAACCAAGTTATGCCGGTATTTTCTTTTCTTATTTCTTACAAAAACATACTAGAATAGAGAAAAGAAGGGAAACGGGGAATGTGTCAAAGAGACAACGACCCAAAGGGGAGTAATAACAACTCAAAGCCACCATAAGATCTATAATGAACGGTGAGGAAACCCCACACCCAAAATGCAACGGCAGGTCAGAGTCGGCCCCTAAATAAAGAGTAATCAAGTTCAGCGAAATAAACATCATCAGTATTTTCTTTTCAATTGCTCTTCTGTTACCTGTAATGGGGTTACTAGTACATGTATAACAAAATTACAAAACAGAATTGTCAAAAGCAAAAGTTCCAGAGGCAAAAATAAAGAGTAGGTGGAAAACCACTGTTAAAATTGTAGACCGCTATGGTCATGACAAATGAAATAGTAGGTTAAACCCTCTCCTTCCATTAGCAACTCAACAGCAAATGCTATTGAAAAGTCGCAGACAGTAATAAGAAATGATCATATCAGTATTTTGTCAAAAAAGAATCTTGAATCTGAGTTCGAATCAGAACTTCAAATTTTTCCACAAGGGATATAAACTTCGAGAAGAAAATTCTGGCTGCCGAGACATTTCAACGTCGCCATATCACTGTGACCCATGTGGACATATATTGAAGGGGAACTTGAACATCATTGCAGATAAAGAAGTTAGAAAGTTCTTTTGAAAAGGACCTTAATATCGACCACCTTCTAAGATAAGCTAGCAAGCGTGTTTTGGTATCATTTAAGACACAGTTACAATTACATGTATTTCTTTAAATGATGCAAACGAGAAAATGTAGATAAACATTTTAATAAACATTAGATATGATCAAAGAAACAAAGAAATATTTATGAATAAGGTCACCAATAGAATAATGATTTTAGAAAAATAATTCTTATGCGCCATCTTTCAAGCTGTCTGTTAATACTGAGATATCTTGGAGAAAAATATGTGATTGTACCAGGTGACGAAGCTTCCGACTTGATCTATTATTTGAAAGACATACCATATTTACGTCCAACTAAAGACCAAAGGGCTAAGTCAAACACTTTTGTACGTACTAAGCTCACCAAAACAAAACAATGATGCACAAATGCTCCAAGTACACCTGAAGATAACACCTTGCTGGGTTCTTAACCTTCCATGGAAGTTCAAAATAAATTGTAAACTACAAAAAAAATACCCGTTTTATCTTTCCACAGTTATGTTTTCTACACTTTATACAACCCTTCGAATAATATGATCACATCAAAATTGGGAATACTTAAACACTTTGGGTCCGCATTTCTTGTTGTAAGAAAAATCAAGGATTCTTCTTTAATATCGCTTACAACAATCATTGTTCCTTGATTCCCGTTGATATGATTAAGGCACCGAATCTTTGCTAGACAATATTTTTGTTCGTTTTGGCAACATTGTTTATCAATAAGTCATTGAAATTCCCGTAGTTACAAAAAGTGTACCTCTTATTGCAGATGTGTTCTGTTCTGTTACGAACAGGTATTTATAGCACAAAAAGGCAACGGTACAAGACAGCGATAAACTTGTTTCAATTTGCAATGATAAAAGCAGGTAAACCGACGAGATTCTTGTTATTTACTATCCTCAGTTTTTACCCTGAGAGTTAGATTGTAGCAACAAGAATTGAAACTTAATAAAACTTAACTAAACAATGATTCCAAATTCTGCCCTGTTCTGGATCTAAAGTAAGTGATAACCGAGCAGTCAGTCTAACACGAACAATACAATGGCAATGGCAACTAATTACTATCATTTACCTTGGTGAAATAAAAACTAAAATTTATTATAAAAGGGATGATTTTGATTATTACCAATTTCAGTAGTCTGGACTGCAATTTTCCTGTAGTTCTGCCCTACGGAATGTCTTATGATACGCACGCGTTTGTTTTCTTCTAAATGACTTTAATGTAGGTAACCTTGCAGTCACATCCAAACTTTTATATCAAAGTTACAGATTGATTGTGCTGGTGCTCATTCTAGAAGATTTATAGAAGATTTAAACATTTGATATCGAAATATACCAACTTGCTAGTTGCATTATTCATCTTCGGTGTTACGGAAATGCGGTTAAGACTGCCAAATATTGATTAAAAAATCTAGAAAAACTGACGTAAGCTACATTTTTTACGTAATAGGGGAAATCGACAACAGTTTCTGCATAAACCTGTTAAGTAAGTGAGAGCAGAACCATCAGTCTAAAACGTGTAATCCAAGAATAATTACAACATCAGGAAGAAAACAAAGACACACAGCAAACACAGAAAAGTAAATTAAAGACACACACACATATAAAGATGAACAACACGGAAATTGGTTTTGGGATTGAGTGGCCTGAGGTTTTTATAGGTATACTTCCCTCTCAGTGATATTGCCGATATCTACCGAAATACAAGATGATTCTTAACTTAACCCCTATGGAAATTTGAGTTTGACTTGTTCTGCCTGTATTGCGTGTTATTTGTACAGGGGAGCAGGAGAAAGAAATTGGAAGTTTGTATTACACCCCCCCCCCCTTTTTCCTCTTTTTCCTCTTCAAATTAAATTCTCCATATTTAATCTACTTACGTTATTTATATCAGCTCGTTTCCTTAATCCAGTTTGTACCTTGCCTTGGTATATATTTTCCTCACTAAGTACAACATTGTTAATAAATAATGAACATTGGAAATGATGATAATTATAACTGAAAGATCTACAGCTTCCTCGGTTATAACATTCCCCTGAACACTGTTTTTGTCCTATCGTTGTTACGTCCAACAAACTAGTTAATATTCCACAGTGAACTGAAAAAATGTTCAAACAGAATGGTATATAAATTTGTAATTTGTTCCAAAAATGCATCAGTTTGATGTTTAGATCTCACTCTTTGGAAGAATAAAACACATATTTTAATATTCATTCAAATTCATTTAAATTATATTTCTGCAATTTCAAGGCTTATTTTAGAAAATTGTACCGTTTTTGCACCATAACTTTAGTTTTGAAAATAGAGCCAATTAACGTTACGGATCACAAAGTCTCTTGAGCAACTATCCAATAAAAGCATATTATTTATTCACATGGGGATAAGTCAGATAATATATAACGTTATTTGTCTTCTTTGTTTTCCATTATTTCAGTGAATTGTAATATTAATATAATTCTGGAACTTGGGAATACAAAACTTGTTCTTATGAATTATTTAATTAAACAATTTTGAGTTGTTTTAAACAGACAAAATTCCATTAGCTGTAATATAAGAAATAAATTCAATAATGATATGTGTTTTCATTGTAAAAACATTGAAATTGAAATATGTTTTAAGTACAATTGTTTAATGAGTTGCTTGTGTGCAATTCTTTATATGAGACTCTGCAGTGTGCAGTCTGTAAATAGATCCCCCGTGCGAAAGATTAAGCTCTATATATCTATGTAATGGGGTATTTGTTCTTGAGATAATATCTCATATGGATATTATATGTTATTCACAGGGGATTAGTACGGGATCATATTCCATGTTTGTGTTTTATATCCCATGAGCCGTCAGGCGAAGGATATATAGGGCACAGACAGGGAATATGAACCCGTATCCCCTGTGAAGCCCGCATAACAATTATATTCTGCGTAGAAGTGCTACAATTTTGCTTTGAAATGAATTTAAAATTTATGATATTGTTACCACGGGGATACGGTCTCATCCCCTGTCAAGCTAACCAATAAAATTGCAGGATTCACATGGATATTTCACTTCAGCAGAATATACTATCATACTTCAATTTTTTGCATTTTAGACTGATAATTCCAAGTGTTATTCCGACCTTCCTGTTTATAGTGCTCACATCTCACTATTTAATTGTGCGAAGTTTTGTTGCAAGTGCCCTGTGGTTGTTTAGTAGTTGTTTAACTGTGAGACCTTTCGTCGGGCAACGAATGGCAGCGGTTGTAAGAACGCTCAAACAGTTAAAAATTTTATTTTTGTTGACGATCCCGTATCCATTTGTAATAACGAACATGGATATGAAAAAAAGAAAGGAAATGGAGCAAATGTTAAGGAGAAAACATTCTATATCCAGGTTAAAACGATCCAAACAAAGTATCTAGGGGTTACCGTACGATCTTCAACACAGTAAGGAACTTCACACCATGTACCTTTGCTCGACATTCAGCAATGATTTTCAATCATACTAGCGCTACGACCGTTTTAACTTTCTTTGATGTAAGAACAAAGCTCTTTGTTGAAGGCCTCGGCGTGACTTCAAGATGAATAAGAAGAATGAAATCGTTGTTCCATTGCTTGTTTTTTTTTTTTTTTTTTTTTTTTTTTTTTTTAATTGCATTTACTCCATATTATCTACTGTTAATGTAGCTTTAAATCTAAAGGTAAAAGTACACCAAAATTCATCAGTTGGGTCATTTTGTTAATGTAGNTTTAAATCTAAAGGTAAAAGTACACCAAAATTCATCAGTTGGGTCATTTTGTTAAGTTGTAGTGTTAACAAAACTTACTGTACACAGGGACATTTTCGCTATTTTCGAGTTTAAGGATTAAGCGCAAAAATAAAACTGTCAAGGATATTATCCAGCGATTGATTGATTGAATATGTCGACCGATAACCGCGAATTCAAGACTGTGCAAAATGAAATTTAATTCGAAAACCGTAAAATAAAGACGGTGCCAAAATTTTCCGGTTTACAGAACAATGTATTTGCATTAATTTTTAGTTTGCCTACTTTGCCAGTGAGACGTATAAGGCTATACTGTTTGTTGCTCAAATGATACTAGTTTTTAAGAAGGAAACTGTTATTTTTAATGTTTAAATTGTGTATGAACATCATCCTTATTCACTGATCATCGGAGAATTATAGGTTTCAGTAGAGATATTTCAGATTCTGACGAAACTCGACGTAACCCGACGAAAAGAACCTTTCACGACGAACAAGAACCTAAATAACACGAAGGGGACCATTAGCTGAAGATATTATCTTATTCATTTACAATATTATTTTTAAATTACTTAGAAAACTGTTATTAAATACATTTGTTTATCGAGCTTATTAAATCATTATCCTCGCCTTACACATATAATATTAGACATTCAAAGTTTGTAGAGTCTGTTATCGGTCGAGTGCGCCCGTTAATTGGTAGCCTGCCAAGTCCGTGAAATAACCACGCATTTTGTCGGTTTATAAATATTTTTAACTATTGAGATACGAAAAGATCAACACAGCGAAATCCTGACCAAAGTTTTAAGAATGGAATCAAATAATTCGTAACTGATAACTGAAACGCCAACCTGAACAAAACAATTTTACTCTGTCGACATAAAACTATTTCTAATAAAACTTGCCTCAAAATACTTTCACGGCGCACAGTAAAGGACTTTTTAACGACATGGCTAAAATGTATACATGTCTCTTGAGCGGATTTCGGACGACGGGAGTTTTTATGAATTTCGATTGATTGATTTTTTTTCTGCAGAATTTGTTTTAGCATTTGTTTTGTTTTTGTTTTCTAACATGAACTTTATTGTTCTACAAAATTAGTATAAATTTGTACCAATAAATTAATTTTAAATAATACTAGTAGTCTGGAGATATTGACCAATTCAATCAACACATCCTATAAATTTCCACACTTTTCTGGCTGTAAGGAATAACTTAATACCTAAGTTATTAGGAAGCTATTAGATCCAGTTGATGAAATGAGGCATTTTTAAAAAAGATACAATGCGCAGTGAAGCAAATATTTAGACATCTCTAACATTGATCACATAGTTTTAAATAAACTAAATTGGAATTATAAGGATTAAACATTATTTTAAAAACTTCGAAATAAGAAATATCATGCTAACATGCATGCAATTCTGTTACATGCTTTGACAACATTGCATGTCTCGAGCAATCGAATAAAGATTCGCTCCAACGATAACATGAATTCGAAGTTCCACTTTTTACATACACGTGTCGAATTTGAAATCCACGCTTTTTCATAAAATGTGTCACCGTCTTACCCATGCTAAAAACAAACAAACAAACAAAAACATCAGTATACCATCCCTACAAGTTGACTTCATTGCTTTCAATGTCATGTATTATAAAAAAAAAAATCATGACCTGAGAGAGAAATGAATGTTTGAATGGAAGTCCGAAAAGCCTGAAATCAGTTCGCCATTCCAGATGCGGAATATATTATAGAACAAGTAAACCATATGCTTAGCTTTAACGCAGGGACCACCCCCCCCCCAAAACAAACCCCAAAAAACAACAAACAAACAAACAAACAAACAAAAAAATAAAACAAACAAAAAAAAAGCCAAAAAACAAAAACAAACAAAAACAAAAAAACAAAACAAAAACAAGAAAAAAGATATATGAAAGATCAGCGAGCAGGTTTCAACATTAAAAAGCATAAGATCCATATAATACTATATAATTCTAATTATATCTAACTTACCGCCGTCAAATGCCAGACACTGTAACAATCTAGAGAAAATGCATTTACTGATTGAAAGTTCAATATAAATAAACGGCCTACGGTTAAAGTGAACTGATTTGATCATCAAACTGACAAAAATGGCATTGAATTAGAAAGGTATTTAAAATATTTTATAGATCTGAGACAATGAAATGAGAGAAATCCTTACCTCTTATTTATGAAGA
>MJUU01020306.1:0-21598 GCA_002080025.1 Modiolus philippinarum
TTCCAATTGGCATAGTATTTTCAGAGGAGATCTTTAAATGATTTCCCAGGGGATCCAAGGTTAAACAATGTTCCTCGCTGACTGCCATCTTGGATGCTAAGCGGACATCCAGACACATTTTATGAAGGGGACCAAGTAAGGACCGTTGTGACTAAGTATGATTCCAATTGGCCATGTACTTTCAGAGGAGAAGATCTTTGAATATGTTCCCCTATAGGGTCCAATGTTAAAAACATGTTCCCTCCTGGCGGCCATCTAGGATATATGATGTGGACTTGCTGAACACATTTTTTAAAAGGGACCATTGTGACTAAGTTTGGTTTCAATTAGCCCAGTATTTTCAGAGGAGAAGACCGCCGTGCGCGGTCCCGGCTAATGAATAGGCCCGCAGCATCCTCTGAGCTTGGAGTATGAGTCTTCCTAACAGAGGACCCCGGGATATAGAAATAGGACCTAGTATCTCCGGCTTGCGCAGTGTGACCCCTCCTAAACGGAGGCTGACCCCGAGGGTCCCGGGATATAGAATTAGGACCCATTCCGTGGTTGTGCGGGATTAATAAATACACAACCAATCTTTCGGATGGGATGTAAACTCAGGTCCACGTGTTGGAAGAAATGCCACGCTTCCTGCACGTTAAAGAACCCTTGTAGCAAGCTCTTTTTGGGATGGTCCGTAGGTGAGTGGCTACAAGGCTAAATTCCCCGCCCTTGACGATTTCACCCTACTTTTCCAGTGGCAGTCAGAATTTCCCGTCCCAGGGCCTTTCCATACCCCAAAGTGATTATTTACTAACAAACTTGTTCTCGGCTTGATATAGCTGAAATATTGCTGAGTAGACGTTAAACAATATTCAATCAATCAATCAGAGAAGATTTTTGCAATATTGTCCAATTTTGGTCCAAGTTCCCGCGGGCGGCCATCTTGGATGACGTGCAGACTTGCCGGACAAAATTTTTAAAAGGGACCACCGATTGACTATTGTGACCAAGTTTTGTTCTAATTGGCGCAGTAGTTTCAGAGAAGATCTTTTAATGCTTTCCCATAGGGTCCAATGTTAAACTGTGTTCCCTGCTGGCGGCCATATTGGATATGATACATACTTGCCAAATATTTTTTTTAAATGGGGCCACCTAAGGACCATTGTGCCCAAGTTTGGTTCCAATTGGACCAGTGGTTTCAGAGAAGAAGATGTTTGAATGAAAAGTTTACAATGGACAGACCATTGACGGCAAGAAGATCTCCATGGCATAACCATGCAGCCAGCTACAAAGTTATACATCCATTGAAGCTTAGATGCCACTTCAATATTAACTGAGAGAGATACTTGTATTATGGGCAAGCAAACAGAACTAAAGAAAACAATATAAAATTATATACAATTATTATTAAATTGTGAAATAAGTATAGTTTATGTAAGTATATTTGCAAAAAAATGTAAAAATCTGTACAAATACACTTTTTTGCTCATGATTATTTAGCAAATAATTATTTCTAATAAATTGATAGCAGGGAATTTCTCTATAACTCAAGAGAGAAAAGTAAACCAAAGAAGATTTGAAAGCATTTTAAAGGGAAATAACCCATAACCATATGGCATTGAAATTTTTTTTTTTTTGGTGAAAAAAGTCAATAACTACAACACAGGTATGTAGATCTTTACACTTCACCTCTAACTGTTACAGTTTTTGAAATAAAAAATTAAAAAATGCAGAAATTTTGAAAATTTTACGGAAAAAGGGCTATAACTCAGACGGTTTTGCCGATTTTCTTCAAAATTGCAGGGCAGATAGATCTCGTCATTCTGAACAATTCTACCCCATGTCAGATTTTTGATATCTGCAACGGTTTTGGAGTTATTTGCCAAAAACAGCATTTTACCCCTATGTTCTATTTTTAGTAACAGCGGCCATGCTGTTCGGTCCTCGGACTAACCGAACACATTTTTAAACTACATACCCTGGTGATGACCCAGGCCAAGTTTGGATTAAATTGGCCAAGTGGTTTCAGAGAAGAAGATTTTTGAAGAAAAGTTTACGATGGACGGACGGACGCCAAGTGATGGCAAAAGCTCACCCTGGCATAGCCAGGTGAGCTAAAAAGAGGGATTAACAAAAGCCCTCACACTAACAGTTATAAACTGAAATCATATATCTTCCGTTAACTCCACACCACACACACACGCTCCCTTGTTCTAGACGACATTTCAAATTCACAGATATAATTCGGCAATACTCGTGTTTGGCCAACTTGATCTACCCACAGCTAACCAGTTTGTAAATATCCAATTATTGCTGACAAATTAATCGAAGGTCTCATTTGTCTTTCTATCTGTCAAACTTGCAGGAGACAAGTTTAGTGAATAACATACATATAACACCAGGTCAAGTCAATTCTTCCCGGATTTGACTTTACCCTGGATTGACCCACTGACAGTGTGACGGGTGCTGTATACAGAGCAGGCCATGCTAACCTTTCCATAGCACCTGATATCACTCTGTTTCTTGAGAGTTCACAATGTTGGTGCTTTGGTTTTTAGTGTTGTATCTGTAGTGTTTGCGTTTGCTCTTCCGTCTCCTGGTGTTCTTGCTTTTGCCTTGACTCTGGACTTTGATTTATGTAATCTTGTGCTTTGTTCCTTCGGTATTCTGCTGCCGTTGTTTTGTTGTTCCAATATTCAGGGGAGTAGACTCTACATTTTTTTACTGCTATTACCAACTGGAATGCGCTTCCATATTCAGTTAAAATCGTGTCTCTTTTGCATCCGACTTGAGGCAATTCCTTAAAACAAGTTAATTTAGATTAACCAAATCATGTTTGAGTACTAAAAAGTATACCATGTTGATAAGAACCCTATTTTAATTACTATCGTAATTAAAAAAAACGATTAAAGAAAACGATAGGAACTCGGGATACCCGGACTTGATACCGGCAGTAGCAACAGCCATAGAAGGGTTAAACCAATTTATGGGCACCAAAACCTCCCCTTCGTATATCCCGTTATCCTATAGTATAATAAATATATACATAAAACCCAATATAGGTAGACCACTTATTCCAAGACCACAATCTTGAAAAGTAAAGGATAAGACAAAACGTTATCTAGAAAGATGGGTCAAGGCGTGGTCGCCGCTAAACTGCCGGCTAGCTCTGGGAGCCTAGTCTGCTGGTTAAACACTGTCGCACTACGGAACAATAATCAAATTCAAAACTTCCCGAAGGGTTTGGTAAAGAATGATATTGGATTTCAGTATTCATCGGCAGTATCAGTGAAAGGCCAGTATAATTGTAAAATCTTCAGGTCATTGGACATGTTGGATCCCACAGCCAATTTAGCGGAATCATGAAGAATATATGGTCAGTATCCCCTATTACGTAAAAAATTTAAGTTACGCCCTAGTTTAATTTGTCTGAATTATTTTTGCAGTGGTTGACATTTTTTAACATTTCGCTAAAAACGAGGGTGAGTAATCCCCTAAGCAACTAGCTGTTTGCGAGTCGCATTATATTTAGACATCAAATGTTCATATCTTCTATAAAACTTCTTAAATGTCTTTATCAATTTATGAAATCTGCAACCTTGTTGTAAAAGTTTGGATGTGATAGCAAGTTCATTTCAGTTGTCAAGAGTAGAACAGACGCGTGCAAATCGTACCAGTTGATGGAGCTACAGAAACGTTGCCATCAAGAAAAGGTATTGTGTAGTTTAACCTACTTGGTAAATTTTATAATTTTGCTACTTTGTTTAAAATCTTTTACATTTGCACTAGGGAATATGATGTCATTTTACCTTTTACTTACAGCAAACACACTCTACAAGTACGACGAAAAACCAAGAGACCCACTTTTGTACTAACAACTCCATGACAAAGCTGCAGTCAACTTTCCACCAGATAGCAGATGACGCTCTACATCTTCAAGACTGTTCTATTCTGACAAATTTTCACAATCCATTCCTCCAGCTTCCTGATTGAACCATTACCGGCTGCAACAGCCATACTCCTGAAGCCTTCTAAGCCACATCACCAGAGTGGTTCAAGGAGATCATACATAGATCGTAAAAGAGAACAACCTGTTTTTAGCAATTTTTTATACCGAGCACTCAGGTCGAAGTTTGCGTTATGGAGTATTGCGTTATTCTGTAGATCAACAGTAAAGATGAAGATGTGGATGTCCTATCACTACAAAAACTGTAGCGTAATTCTCTTATTAGAATCAAGATAATAACTGTTTTACACCGGGCTGGCAATTCATGGTATATACACGGTCAATAAATTTAATGTCGAGCGCAAATATTAAATTTAATGACCGTGTATATACCATATTCGGTCAGTAACATACTTTATTATATGACTGATTATTCTGTTTAAATTTCATTGGCTAAAGTCTTAGCAACCACTTCTGACAAAACATTATAATCAACTATGAAAAGTAGGTCAGGTTAATATCACATTCCAACAGCTGGCAATTTGCCAATACTATATTTAGCATAGGATATCTTAAGTTTTCAACAGCTGGCAAGGAGCCAAAAGTATATTTAGCTCAGGTAAATGTCAAGTTTTAATAGTTTGTACCTCGGTAGCTTACACATATTGACATTTAATGTCAGAACTTTATTTTTGTCGTGTCTTATATTTGAGGAAAAGTTGTATTTATATTAGCTAAACCATTTCTTATGTATAAATTTGAATTCAAAGAAACAAAACATATGCAAATAAAATATGTCATATAATAAAACAACGAATGACTTCCATTTCAATTAATATAAGGATCTATCATTCCAAGAGGAATGATATTTACCTCGGCTAAAGCCTCAGAAAATATCATTTCTCTTGGAATGATAGATCCTTATATTAACCTCAATGGAAGTCATTAATTGTATAGTTTTATGTTTCTTATACTACCGATAAAACATGAATAACCGCAACAAACGTATCAATGATGGGGATAATAGATGTAACAAAGTTGTCAAGAGCCGAAGTCCATGAGACAAAAAGACAAATCAGGTGGAAGCCAGCAAAAGAATGGTCGACCGCGATGGTCCTGACTTGGTACAGGCATTTCAAAAGAAATGGTGGGTTGAATCGGTTTTATGGCGCGCCTAACCCCCTGCCATTGAGGTAGTGTCAGGCAGCAACTCAACAGCAATTGCTATCGAAAGTTGGTAGATACTTAAAGTTTAAAGAAATAATCCTCCTAGTACTAAGTAAAAAAGAATCTTAAATCAGAGTTTAGACAGAAACCTCAATTTTTTTCCAGAAAAGAGCGATATTTATTAAAGAACCTTTTCAGTGATCGTATGAGACGGATTTTTTTTTTTTTGAAGCCTTGATTTAGGCAGTAAAGGAGATAAATATCTCTAATGAGAAAGTCAATATAATTTGTGCTAGATCTCGCGTAACGAATCAATTGTGAAACATATACTCCGTAATATTTTATGAAAGAATATTGAGTAAATGAACATGATACCGTTTCACATATGTTAACTCCAACTGCAACAATTTTAATGAGCTGTATGGCCATTTCAGAAATTTATTCCTCATCAGCAGCACTAGAACCGAAAATTGCAAAAATGTTTAAAATGCATAAACCAAGCGAAATCCGAATAATCAGTAATATCAAATATAGCTAAGGACAAAACTACGATGGAGGGGGTTTAACCTTAGGTTTTAGAATTTACAAAAATTTAGATAATAGTAATTGAACAAAGAGTATACATGAGATATAATCTCATGTACATTTTGTACAAGTACACCATATCTAAAAAACTAAAGAGCATACATCTCAAACACGGGGAATTGTTTTACCAGCTCCAAAATGCATTAAAAGACAAACTACTGTATTAAATATTTCATGAAAGGGTATGGTGTAAATGAACATGAGACCGTTAGCAGGAGAAGCTCGAATATTACTGTGCATGTTAGGGAAATTTAAAATTTTAAAATTTAAATCGATGTTTACATGATGATGTCGTGTAATGACTGTCCCTGACTGCTATTTTAAGTCGCCCCGTATGCAATATGGTCAGCACGCGACGTCTTTGGGCCAATCACCGTTTCAGGAATTTACTTGAGGTAGAAAAATACATTAGGGTCGATTCAATAAAAGTGTCCCTACCTGGTCTTCTTGACCAATGAAATGCAGTGATGTTGTGACTGATTCATTGATTGATTCTATATGAATAACTGACCTTTCCTTTGTGAAAGATGACAGAATGCTACATTGTGTATGAATGTACAAGATATTTCGTTTGTTTCCCTTTACATATGATGACATTGTGTTTTCTTTAACATGGAGGTGACAAAAGATATACACGTCACCAACTCACGGTGGGGAAAGATTTATTGAATCAGTTCTATTTCGTTTTTCAATACGAGTGTCCAACCCAGTGGTCAAATCGCTGTACATTCGAGACTGTTAAAATATTATCGCAAGTACATGAACAGTTAGAAATACATAAAGGTGAAATAAATATTCACATTCATCTTTGCTTTCATTTTTCTATTGTTTATAGTGTTTAGGTCCGCAAAAATAAAAAGACTTCACTTATATTTATTTATTCAAAGCAACATACGTAAACATTCAATAATTTGCACGGTCTTTTTTGTAGTCTTTTATTGAAGACCCAAAAATATGTCACCACTCATAAATTTCATTCTAATTTTATTTGAAATTAGAAAGTTGTAAATGCTTTCAAAACGCTTTCGAATAGATCGTGTATATTTTTGCCAGTTCTCTTAGTATGGTCACTTTGGGGAACGGCAATTATTGCTTCTACCTACATGTAGGTTTCCTTCACTCCATAAATTTACTACTATATTTACCCAATTTGAACCGAAATTAATTCCTAGGACTGATTCTACCACGGGTTGACCCTTTTTGTAAATTTTTTTCTCCTTCGATATCGCTCCGGAAAATCTATTCGACATAAAGGACCAACGTGTGGTAAAACAATGGGCGTAGAAAAACCGGAGGAAGAAAGAACAAGATTAAATAAGTCCAGAGACAAGACAAAAGCAAGAACATCAAAAGATAGGAGACCAAAGACGCTGCACAACCACAAAACACAAACACTACAAATACAACAATAAAAACTAAAGCACCAACAGTGTGAACTCTCAAAAAGACACCGACATTTCACATCTATCTATGATGTCGTGGTGGTAAAATCGATATATTGAAGTTCCTAGGGTCAAGCTCAACAGAAATAGAACATGGATTCTGACGGGGAAGATACGAGAAAAAAATTGAGTCAATGGCAAAACCTGATATGCTTCCAACTGACCACCTTGAAATTTTACTGTATGATATGAACGTATTTTAAATTTGTTTTTGTTCATTAGCAAAGCGTTACAGATCATTTACTGTCATAGAGATGCTTTCTCTAACGGTGCACCTGATCTCGCCCATTGTTTTTATTGGTTACGTGTTGTACATTTTTGTATGTCATGTGTGTCTTCACTTTCTTTTCTGTGCCGTGCTTATGGTGTGTCTTTGTTTCTTTGTTTTTCCAACGTTGTCATTGTCCTTGGATTGCTCGACAGAAGCGTTTTGAAACTATGAAATTTTATATTCCACCACAAAGAAAGTGAAAAGTAAGTAACAAAATGCCGTATCTGTAGTTGATTTCATTACGTAATTACATTGTGTGTGTCTTAATTCCATGTAGAACATATGTGAGCGATATAAGGACACTCATAAACTAAGGAATCTACAGTATGTGACGTGCAAATAAGTTCAAGCTAACACAATTTGTACACCCTTTGACTCTTAGTCTGGCAAGTTATAGCGTATCCTTAGTTAAAAAAAATCAGTGTAAAAATGCCATTAGTTCTAAAAAAAATTGTATTTTTAAACTCCTGACCCAACAGTCCCCCCAATCATAATAATGTAATAAATAAAAGTTTGATATCTGTTTATGTCATCACAGAATGAGAAAAAAAAAACAGATTGTTATTATAATTGTGAGGCTAAATCAATATTAATTTCTGATTTGCAGTTATGTATTAAAATGAAAATTTATGATTAAGGAAATTGATCAGTCATGAATTTCGATTAATTATCGCAGAGACAGAGTGTAAGATGTTATGTGCAACTCTTGTGATTTTTAATAATATAATACTGAAATAGCAATTTGACGTTTGACATGGGAAAAATAAAAAATTCTATTTTTCTTGATTAAAGGTCATTTTATAAGATGGAAGTAAACTCTTTCGCTAATAAAATGACTCTCAAATACTGATTATATCCGGATGTCCCCCAGAAATTAATAAAATCGCGTTCCTGTATGATCACCAGTTATGGCGGAATCCAAATATCACATATAAAGCAAAATCATTATGATGAATTACAGATAAAAACACTGGTTTACATGACATTCCCAGTAGAGATATAGATAGTGGTAGTCCAGGAACACTGAAAAGTAATTGCAAGTGAAGTTTAAATGGTAACTGATGTTATCAGATTGATAATGAGAGCCATGTTAAAGTAGTATTGCTCAAATACCATTTTGTTTTCTCTGATATACCCACGTTGTATATTGTTACTGATACTAATTTGATGGGGTAATAAATGAAATGTAATTTTATTGTGTTTACACAACTTGTGTAAACAATAGGTTATTTTTAATTGAAAGTCAGATGTATAAATTAATCATCCAGGTTTTATAGGTTTCATATCGTGATGGTATCATATTGGGAAATTAATTCCCAACAGGTAATAGTTCTTGGAATAGGATGAAGAAAGAACGTTAGTCCAATCATAAAAGGGAATACATTCAAAACGATAAATAGGGCGACAATTTCAAAAGTGTTTCATCATGAATTTTATCTATCTATGATCGCAAAAAAGTCAAAATATAAACGTGGAATATAAACATGAGAATGTCGAACTGCCGTAGCGTAGGACCCCTTTATCTGCTCTAAAATAAATAAAAATAAACAATATTCGTAGGGAAAAAAGGTCATTCCCTGGAAAGACTGTGGCGCTCTTTTTTTTTCACGGCATCATTACTTTCAGTCATTGCGCGTATCAAAAGAAATGGTATAACAGAAGAAATTTCTGTTGGTGACATATATGGTAAACTTTACACTTGACTTTAAACGAAATACAAGGTACAATACATGACAGCAATGGTAAACATGTCTATAATAACAAAATTTAAACGCTTAAGGAGTCTCACTCTTGATGCTGTTTATGTCAAGGATTTCTTGAAACCTATCGTAATTTATTAAGCACTGTAGACTCAATGAAATAGAAAAAAAAGAAGTATAGCGGTCCGTGTGCTTTTAACAGAGATACAAGACATTACAAATTCGGCGGCAAATTGTTTTTCTTTATTTAACATCAGGACTATTTTTGTCTAAAAACAAGGAAGTTATATCAAGAATTTTATGAACTTAATCTGACCTACAGAAGACATTTATGAAATAAAAATTGGGGTCCGTGTACAAAATCCTTCAGCTATTGATCTGGAGAAATTCCGAAAAGTTGCGAAATCTGACACAAATTCAAACATGTGATAAGTGAGCCACCTTTACATTTACCCTTTTCTATGGTACAATATCCAATTTATATTTCTTTTTCTTTCTGGACAAGTATCAATAAAGTCAGAAATACAAGTGAAGTGGGAACCTCAGTAAAACGTTTTGATCGTATATGATTTATTAAGAAATCAAAGTATCTCACTGATCAAAAGCTTTGTTGGTTCAATTACTATACATCTATGAATATTTTTCAAATTATTGTAGGTAATATACCAATTGCCAATTGAAATGGTTCATAGTAATTTTTAAAAATCAATAAATGTAATCCAATTACTTAAATTACGGTGTTTGGACAGAGTTCCCTTAGGTTCTAGACAATGTCATATGTTTCTCTCGCTATATTTTTAATGAATTTTTCTCTAAATTAAGATATGTTTCAAAACATGACATGTTTTTATAAATCAGTTCGTCAAATAATAAAAACCTGAATGTATTTATATTTTCGAGTAATTTGGATGAACGTACAAATTTGTGAGTATTTTATGCTAATACAAGTTATTGTTTGATCTGCACTGATGACCCATAAGTTGTCGAAATGTGCATATGCAGAAAATAGATTAATAATAACTTCGGTATTTTGTTTAAGAAATAGATTATTGCAAGCGGGCTCTATGCGAATTAGAACATGGGCAGACCTTATATTTGTCAATATTTTATACCGAGCGACAGCGAGGTATAAAATGAAGACAAATATAAGGTCTGACCATGTTCTAATTCGCATTGAGCCCAATTGCAATAATCTATTTCGATTCTAATATGTTTAACAAGAGTTTTGAACATTCGAAGCGGCTCTTAGAGGTCAATAATGGGTTTAGTACTAGAAATGAAACATGTCGGCAAAATGCACACAACTACACATAAATGGACATGGAGAAATCTATATTCGTTGTTTTATTAATACAAGTGGTTCATAAGCTTATGAATTAATACAAATAATCTGTTATAAAACATATAAAATACAAATATTTTTAAATCGAAGCGTGTAAAAGTGTGAGCTAGTGGTAGTTCCGATTTATATGACTGCTTTGTTATGTTATTTTTGAAGCCAAAAAAAAAAAAGGAAAAGAAAAGGAATTAAACCAANTGAAATCCGAATAATCAGTAATATCAAATACAGCTAAGGATAAAAATACGATGGAGGGAGTTAATCCTTAGGTTTTAGAATTTACATAAATTTAGATAAAAGTAATTGAACAAAGTGTACACATGCAATATTATCTCATGTACAAGTACACCATATCTAAGAAAAATAAAGAGCATACATCTCTACCACGGGGAATTGTTTTACCAACTCCACACTGCAATAAAAGACAAACTCCTGTATTAAATATTTTACGAAAGGAAAAGGGGTAAATGAACATGAGACCATAACACATATGTTAACCCCAACTGCAATAATTTTAATGAGCTGTATGGCCATTTCGGAAATTNCTATTATTGTCATTATTTGATGTGAATTTTTGGGCGATTCATTTTTTAAAACTTTATTTACACAAAATAAAATGAATATTGAGTGAATAAAATGAACATTGTACATTACGAATGTCCTTCTGTAAAAAAAAAATTACGCATGTGCTAAAAAATATTGTTGGAATTAGTACATAGCTTTGTTTCCAAAGCGAAAGAAGAGGGTCATATTAGAATATTATTTACAATACTTTATGAGACAAATTTAACGACACAGATTTTTAATAAGAAAAAAAATACTTAGATGTAAAAGGCTTTAAAAGTCTTTTTCTGTCGCTATTGTTGTCCAATTTTCAAGCAGTAAAAGCTTTTAAGATTTTAATATATTTTTAAGTCAACGGGGTTAAATTATGGAACAAAATTGAGTCAAAGTACAAGAGGCAACACGACATAGCAGACGGAAAATCACTGGAAAATTATCGACCGTAGTGGTCCTATCTTGGTACAGGTATTTCAAAAGACTTTATGGTGCTCCAAACCTCCCTTTCCATTTCGATAGAATCCGGTAGCAAGTCAACATCAATTTTTTTTTGAAAGGGTGAAGACAGTAAAAAAGAAATGATCATCCCAGAATCAAGTAAAATAGAAATTTGAATCAGAATTCGGACCGAAAGTTCAAATTTTTATACAAAGAACCGATATCTTAAATGATCGCATGAGACGGAATTTTTGAAGCCCTGATTAATAATGCGGTCACGAAGAATATATGAATCTAACACCAGTGAAAGTGCAAGATCGAGAAATCTAAGACACCCAAGTGTAAGATTTCAATATTTCTCTGATGAGGCGTACCGAGTCAGAGGACCATTGAAATCTTACCCGAGGGTGTCTGAGATTTCTAAATCGTGCATTTTCAACGACGTTTGATTTATTTTCTCACGTTTGCAACCACCAAAGGGGATGTTTTTTCTCATTACACGGTACTTGATATCCTAGGCGACCTAAAAGACATCAGATTAAGTTGCCTTGTATTTTTCCGTCTTCTACCGGGGTGCAAGAGTGTGAGAAATTCTGTCTTTTCCCGTGTGGAAGATATCCCGATCTTTAATTTTAGTAGAGTATAAAAACATATTTCTTCCGTAAAATACAACAAACAAATAGACGGAAAATAAAACTTGCCTTTCCTTCTGGATTTTTCAACTGTGACGTCAAATCATTCACGAAGTTATTATGGTAGCAATTATGATGTCGAACATCGACAGTATCAGTAAGAGGCCAGTGTGTGTGCAAAATTGATTGGACCTTTACCCGTGTAAGACAGCTTCACGCGACCCTGTCTTCTATGGGCTGTCTTACACGGGAAACAGCCATTTACGGAAAAAAGAATATCTTGTACCCCTGAAAACCGGAACTAGCTTATCTTTTTAGTGAGAAAACTATGTCTAATGAATGTTTAATTTGTGCTAGCTCCCGCATAACGAATCGAATATGAAGCATACACTCCACAAGCAGGAGAAGTGGAATATTACTATTTATGTAAGGGAAAATAATATTTTGAAGGTAAAATCGTTCCTTTTGTCATGAAATTTAGTACTTAGATTACCATAATCGTCAATTTTGAGATGTAAGTACAAAAAGGATGCATATCTACTGATTTCTGTCTTTTCCTTGATCTTCAATTCTGTAGAATATATTCAAATAATCCAATGAGCGAAAGATGGGTTATTAATGGAAAGAACATCACCAATGAATCTATAAGCGAGATTGGAGGATCTAGCATCTTTTATTTTATGATCTTTTCCGAATATCTGAAGAAATTCAGTTCCGATGGAATATAAAAAAACAATATTTTACGAAAGGATATGGAGTAAATTAACATGAGACATTAACACATATGTCAACTCCAACTGCATTAATTTTAATGAGCTGTATGGCCATTTCGGAAATTTGCTATAGTCTGCTAGTAGAGTAGCACAATTCTTGTCCATTGGTAAACAAATTGTGTTGATAACTAGCACCTTCACATGTGACAAATATATTATCGATAAGAAAATCAAGCACCTTTATCGTGGCATCCTTTACCTTCTAATTTAAATTTGTTTTTGAAAAAAAATGTGGATAAACAACAATGAATTCTGAATCGACAAAGGCTTTTTGAATGATTGCTTTGATCCGATACCCCACTGGAGACATATTTTTTTCATGCTTTGCTGTTTTGTACCCCTTAAAACGTTTGAATTTCAAAGATTTAATCGCTTGCTACCCACGCGTCAGATGGTAAAAACTTAAATTTTCCTATTTTTATTGTTTAGGGATTAGGTACTGCTGTTAAGATTAACAAAGGCATAATTATTGCTACTATAGTTAGTTAAGACTATAGTACTGCTACTATAATTTAAATCAGCTTAATGAGACCTAATAACCTGAAAATTTTGCACACACACTGGCCTCTCACTGATACTGCCGATGTCTACTGAAATTTATGATGATTCTTGACCAAACTCTTTGGGAAGTTTTGAGTTTGATTTTTCTTCCATAGTGCGATAGTGCTCTACCAGCAGACTAGGCTCCTTGAGCTTGCCGGTGGTTTAACGGCGAGCACCCCTTGACCCTTCTTTCAAAATAACGTTTTGGTTTTTTTCTTTCCTTTCAAGATTGTGGTTATGGAGTTAGTGGTCTACCTGATTGGGTTTTATTCGTATGTTTATTATACTATAGGGAAACGGGACAGATAACGGGGATGTTTGGGTACCCATAAACCGGTTAAACCCTACTACTGGTGTTTGTTAGTGCTGGTACCAAGTCCGGCTGTCCCGAGTTCCTATCGTTGTCTACGTTTGTCTTTTTTCTTATTCGTGTTCTTCATGTGTAGTTCCATAGCAGATTGTGGCATGTAATCATATTTTTCAGCCATTGTGGGTGTTTCCTGTTATCCATTTTTTACATTAAGTAAAGCTTTTATGATTTTTACTGCTTAAGTATTGTATATTGTGATTAGTAAAGGCTTAAGTAGTGCTACGATGAATGGTAAAGACTTTGGTATTGCTTTTATGATTGGTAGAGGGTTTTGTTTTGCCATTATGATTGATACTGCTTTAGTATTGTTGTTNTGATTGGTAAAGGTTTTAATCTTGCTATTATGATTGGTAGAGGTTTTAGTACATTTGTAATATAACAATTATTGGTACTACTTTAGTATTGCATTCATAATTGATACTGTTTTAGTATTGCTATTATGATTTGAAGAAATTTTAGTAATGTTATAATGATTGGTAATGCTTTAGTATTGCTTTTATAATTGATACTAGTTTAGTGATGCTGTTATGAATGATAAAGACTTTTGTAACAGACTGCTGATATGATTGTTACTTCAATATCGATAAGATTATTGGTAAATAGTAACATGACTTCTTAATCGTCAACCAGTATAATACTCGATAACCATATATTTCGAACATGCGCAATTGGTATCGGAATATGAGTAAACTGGATGGAAAACAACAATGTTTTTAATTTTGTTCGTCTTAGTTTATGAAGGAAATAAAGGTTAAGAACAGTTTTTAATTAAATCATGCCATTCAGACACGTAAATATGTGTTGTTTTGCTTTCGATTTGAATTTTTAACTTCCATCTGTTTGAAAACGTCAGATGTGTACTGTGACGTCATAGTCACAGACAGAAATGGAGGCGAGAAAGTTCGCTTCAGAATGGAAAATTCTTTTTTCTGACATATTAGAATCGAAATAATTCATGACATGTATTTGGTTATTTTCATTTAACCATGGGCTTTGCCTTTATATTCGTAAATTTAACCCCTCGCTAACGCCTCGGGTTAAATTCGAATATAAAGGCCTAGCCCATGGTTAAATTTCCAATAACCATATACCTGCCATGAATTATTTCGTAAATCTTATATTTTTCTATTATGATCGCTTCAGACTTATATATTGCTACTTGGTTTGGTAAGAGCCTATGTATTGCTTTTCAAATTGGTAAAGGATTTTAATTGGTAAAAGCCTGTGTATTGCTATAATAAATGATAAAGGCTTATATGCAACCGTACAAAACAGTGATCAACTTATTTTTATTTAAAATGATAAAAGCAGGTATATTGACGATATCCTTACTATTGACAATCCCCAGGTTTTAAATTATATCGACACCATTTACCCACAAGTACTGAAACTTAATGAAGCTAACAATGATTCCAAATATTGCCATTTTCTGGATCTAACTACCATGATTGACTCTGGTAAAATAAAACTTAAATTACGATAAAAGGGATGAATTTGATTTCAGTATTACTAATTTTCCTTTTCTTGACGACGACGTTCCCCTAGCTTCATCCTACGGGATGTATATTTCTCAATTGGTACTATTCGCACACTTTTGATTTCTATTGACTTTTTGAATGAACGTAACCTTCCTGTCATATCAAAACTTTTATAACAAGGTTACAGATTTGATAAATTGTTATATACATTCAAAAAGCTTCATAGAAGATATGAAAATTTGATATCAAAATAAAATTTCATTAACAAACAGCTTATTACTAAAGGCATTTCTCATCCTCGATTTTACGGAAATAATATTAATGCCAGATACTGATTAAAAATTCACAAAAGCTGGAACGTAACTTACATTCTTTACGTAATAGGGAATGTCGACAGGATATTCTGCATGTATACGTTAAATTAGCTTTGGGATCTAGTGACCTGTGAGTTTAACACATAAACTGACCTTTCTCTGAAACTGCCGATGTACACTGAAATACATGATGATTCTTTACTAAACCATTCTGGAAGTATTGAGTTTGACTTTTCTTCTATAGCTCGACATTGTTTTACCAACAGACTATGGTCCTTGAGCTGGTCGGCAGTTTAGCGGCGAACAATCCTTGACGTTTCTTTCAAAGTATCGTTTTGCCTCTTTTCCTGTTCAAGATTGTGGTCATGCTGTTAGTAGTCTTCCTGTATTGGGTTTTATTCGTGTTTATTTTACTATATTGAAACGGGACAGAGAAAGTGAAGGTTTGGGTACCCATAAACAGGTTTAACCCTACTGCCGGCTTTTGCTAGTGCCGAGACCAAAGTCGGCTGTCCCGAGTTCCTAAAGATGTTTACGTTTGTCTTTTGTTTTTTAAAAGGCCAAGTGACCGTTTGCCATCACTTTGCGTCCGTCGTCCATCAGTCCGTCAACAATTTCAAAAATCTCCTCTGAACCTGCTGGGCAAATTGTAACCAAACTCGTCTTGGAGTTATTGTCCTTTTCCCATAAAATTTTCAAAATCTTAATATTTTTATTTTTTTATTTGGAAAAGCTATAAGAGATAGAGGTCACCTTAAAATTTAAAAAAATTTTCAGCATATCTACTAACCTCGACATTTTGAAGAAAATCCAAAACCCTTGTGGGAGTTATTGCCCTTTTTTCACCGATTTTTTTTTAAATTTTAGTATTTTTCGTCTTTTATTTCCAAAACTATAGAAGTTGAAGGTAAAGTGTGAAATTATGAAATGTTTGCCATGCTAAGGCGACTTCAAAACTTGTGTTGAAAATAGTTTATTGACCGCCATTTTCAAAATTGCCACCAAAGATCGGGAAAATTCAACTTTGTTCGATTTCAATGAAATTTGGTTTCCAAATAGATATTGATATTGCGACTTCAAAACCGGTGTTGAATATTGTTAGTTGACTGCCATTTTTAAAATTGCCGATAAAAAAGGCGGGAAAATTCAACACTGTCCGATTTCAATGAAATTTGGATTCCAAATAGGTATTGATGTCGCAACTTCAAAACTGATGTTGAAAATTGTTCGTTGACCGCCATTTTCAAAATGGCCGCCAAAAAAGCTGGAAAATTCAACATTGTCCGATTTCATTGAAAATTTAGTTTCCAAAAAGGTATTGATGTCGCAACTTCAAAACCCTTGTTAAAATTGTTCGTTGACCGCAATTTTCAAAATGTCCGCCAAAAAAAAGGGCGGGAAAATGCAACATTGTCAGATTTTAATGAAATTTGGTTTCCAAATAGGTATTGATGGCACAACTTCAAAACTGATGTTAAAAAGTGTTTGTTGACTGCTATTTTCAAAATTACCACCAAAAAAGGCGGGAAAATTTAACTGTCCGACTTCAATAAAATTTGGTTTCCAAATATTTATTGATGTTGCGACTTTTAAACCAGTTTTAAAAATTGTTCGTTGACCGTAATTTTCAATATGGCTGCAAAAAGGCGGGGAAATTGCAACATAGCTGATTTCAAAGGAATTTGGTTTCCAAATAAATAATTATGTCGTTACTTGAAAATATCGTGTTAAAATTGTCATTGACCGCCATTTATAAAATGATGTCTCGTCTTCAAAACTGGTCCTTTGAAAGAACGTTTTTTTCGTCATAAAAGCCCAACAAAGACATATAGTAAAACATGATGATTTTAAATACAATTCAAAATATTGGTTGTATTCGAGCTACCAAAGTTGGAGAAACTGAAGTTCATCTGTATAACTTATTATGTTAGCTTAATTGTGGCAAATGAAAACCAGGTAAGCGATACAGGCTCCTTGGAGCCTCTGGTTTTATTTTATTATGTATTAGTACTGATTGTATGACAAAAAGACTGCACTATTAATACAATGATTATTAAAGGTTTAAGATTGATACAATGACTAGTAAATAATTATGTCTCCCCTTCGACCAATGGAGACATATTGTTTTACCCTTTGTTTCTTTTTCTACTTCTGCTTCTGCTGCTCTTTCTTCTCATACAATCGTGTCCGGCCAATAACTTCCTTTTACTTAGACTTAAGATATTTGCCACGTGGGTGTATTATCATGAGAAGGTGTGTTGCGTACCATAGTGACCTTCATGTGACCCTGAACTTTGACCTGAAGGTCAAATTACTAAAATTTGTAGCTGTTGGCCTGTCGTGGCCAGAGGTTTTGATTTTTGACCTATACTTAAGATGTTTGGCACGCGAGTGTATTATCATGAGAAGGTGTGTTTCGAACAATAATGACCTTAGACCTTGAGGTCAAATTACAGAATAGTTTTTGCTACCTGGCAAGAACTTTTGCATATTTAGACCTAGACTGAAGATATTTGGCATGTACGTGCATTATCATAAGACCATTTGTCACGTACCATAGTGACCTTCTTATGACCTTGGCCTTTGAACTTGAGGTCAAATTACTAAAATTGGACTCTCTGGGCCAGAACTTTTTTTATCTTTGGACCTATACTTAAGATACTTGGCATGTGGGTGTATCAACATGAGACAATGTTTGCCGTACCATAGTACCTTCATGTGACCTTGACCTTTGACCTTGAGGTCAAATAACTTAATAGTTTTGTCCCATGGCAAGAATGTCTCATCTTTTGACCTAAGTTGAAGATATTTGACAGGTGGGTGCATTCTCATAAGAACGTGTATCACGTTTCAAAGTGACCTTAATGTGACCTTGACATTGAGGTCAAATTACTGAAATTGGCATGTGCTGGCCAGAACTGTTTCATCTTTTGACCTAGATTTAAGATATTTGGCATGTTCGTGTATCATCATGAGACCATGTGTCATGTACCATACTGACCTTCATATGATCTTGACCTTTCACTTTGAGGTCAAATTACTGAAATTGGCTTCTCCAGGCCAGACTTTTTCATCTTGACCTAGACTTAAGATATTTGGCATGCGCGTGAATTATCATGAGAAGTTGTGTCACGTGCCATAGTGACCTTCATGTGACCTTGACCTTTGACCTCGAGTTCAAATTACTGAATTTTTAACTTGGCTGGTCAGGGCTAGAACCTTTTATCTTCTAACCTAGACTTAAGAAGGTGCGTCGCATTACATAGTGACTTTCATGTGTCTTGACGTTTGAGCTTGAGGTCAAATATCTCGATTTTTTTCCCGGCCAGAATTTTTTCATCTTTTGACCTAGACTTAAAATATTTCTTTCGCTTCTAATGTATTTGGAATATTCTAGAATTATCGTTTGAAAAAAAAATGTTTTATGAAGGAGAGTCATATGTTTTAATTTGCTAAAACAGTCATTAAAAATTTTGTATTGCTGTAATGATCGATTAAGGTAATAAATTTGTTTAAAACATTGTGCTTAACTTTAGTGATTTGTCAAAACGATTTAAGTATTCATCATTCATTTAAGATTTAAAGCAATTTGATTCAGTACTTTCAGGATCCTTTTAAACCTTTTACCTTATAAGTTGTATTTAAGATACCGACCATTTGATATTTTGAGCAGAAGAAAACATAAGATGTTGAAATTGCCAAAGAAGACGTAAAATGTTCAAATCGCCATATGCAGAAATCAAAATTACATGTAACTGCTATAGCTACTTCGGGGGTAATTTGTTTTTCAGTGGAAGCGATAAACAAACGTCTGTCAATAGGGCTCATGTTTAGCAAAGTTTAACTGAATAATCATTTATCAAGAAATGATGCATTGTATTTCATTGTTTCAAAACTGATAAATTATCTTGAACCGCCCCTTCAACAATGCCCAGTGCATGTTGTCATTTTTGATCTGAAAGAAATGAAAAATCGTTAAGGACGTCACATTCATCATTCCTGTAAGGTTTGGTTGAGTGCAGCAGAAAATTTAGCCTTCTATGCAAACCCAAGAGTCTTCTCTTCAAGAGTATCATTTTTATCCCCGCACTTTCGAAGAAAGTTCGGGGATAATGTTATACCCTCCGTCTGTCCGTCCGTCCGTCACACTTTTCTTGTGACTCAAACTCCTCCTACATTTATGGACTTAGGGATTGAATTTTGTTATAGAATTGTTGCATATAGTCTGCAGATGCGCAATAAGCTTTCGGATTTTTATATTGGTCTTGGTGCAAACAAGAGGCCCATGATGTCAATTTTAACAAAGACCCGAGGATGTGGATTAGACACATGTGGCATGTGACACAAACTCCTCCTACATTTTTGGATTTAGGGATCAAATCTTTATGCAGAATTGTTGCATATAGTCTATAGATTTGCCATAAGCTTTTGGAATTTTGGGTCCGGTTCCAACCTTGGTAAATTTCCTGAAAATGTCAAAGACACATATTTTTTTTATAAATATTTTGGCATATTCTCTTATATTCTGACAATTTTTTGGTAAAATACAAGATTTTAAAAACTTAGGAAAGGCGGTTCCAATTTTGGTAAATTTCCTGAAAATCTCAAAGACCACTTATTTTTTGGAATTTTACCTAGCAACCATACTTAAAATGTGTGTGTAGTTTAGGACGAACATTTTCATAAATTGGATTTCAAAAATATTTGATTCCAATTTAGGTTAATTTCCTGAAAGTCTCAAAGACCACTTATTTTTTGGATTTCTACCTAGCAACCATACTTAGATTGTTTTTATAATTTAGGAAAACTATTTTCATTAACCGGATTTCAAAAATATTGATTCCAATTTTGGTAAATTTCCTGAAAGTCTCAAAGACCACTTATTGTTTGGAATTCTACCTAGCAACCATACTTAAATTGTTTGTATAGTTTAGGAAAACTATTTTCATCAACTGGATTTAAAAAATATTGATTCCAATCTTTGTAAATTTCCTGAAAGTCTCAAAGACCACTTAGTTTTTGGAATGCTACTTAGCAGCCATATATCCTGGAATTTTTTTAGAAATTATAATGACTATCAATAGATAGATTAAAAAAAATAATGTAAAAAATTATGCCAAGGGTGTATAACAACTGTTTTCTGTGTCAAACAGGTAGTGCGGGGATAGCTGTCGTTTCCGACAACATCTAGTTTTTAATGTTGTCATTTACTAAACTAGATGTTTGTTCTGCGCTATCGCTCATGTTTGTTGATTCATCTTATAGTCCATTGTGTATGACCTTACCGGTCTACTAGTTCCTATTGTGTAACCAATTTAACAATTTGAGTAAGCTGTACCTATTATTTTTTTAGCAACTGATATTGCTGGACTACAACATATATTGGAAAAAAATTTGGTGGATTGCTTTTGTTAACCAATGAACACAATCAGGATCCTTTTGAATTGTCCAACAATACTATTGTATATCAATCTGTTATGGCCTGGGGAGGTTTTACCTTGATCTGTTGATGAAAATAGGGACTATAAATAGTTTACATTTAATGAAAAAATATTGTACTTTATTAAAATTCTTAAAATTACATAATTCAAAAATAAATATTGCAGTATAAATAAAGGGAATTTGAATTAATTTTCATTTTTTTCTTTCATTATTGTCCATTGTGTATGACCTTACCGGTCTACTAGTTCCTATTGTGTAACCAATTTAACAATTTGAGTAAGATGTACCTATTATTTTTTGAGCAACTGGTATTGCTGGACTACAACATATATTGGAAAAAGTTTTTGGTGGGTTGCTTTTGTTAACTAATCTACACAATCAGGATCCTTTTGAATTGTCCAACAATACTATTGTATATCAATCTGTTATGGCCTGAGGAGGTTTTACCTTGATAAAGTATTACCTAATAGAAAGATAAATCTATTTAATTAATGAAAGAAAAAAAAATGACAATTAATTCAAATTCCCTTTATTTATACTGCGATATTTAGTTTTGAATTATGTAATTTAAAGAATTTTAATAAAGTATAATATTTTTTCATTAAATGTAAACTATTT
>MJUU01020310.1:1118-19466 GCA_002080025.1 Modiolus philippinarum
AGGTAATATATTCTGAAATGTATTTAGTTCTAACAGTTTGGCTTTTCTCCTACCATGGACGTCAAGATTTATTACTCCTACTGGAGACAGAGAACCAGGTAATATACTCTGAAATGTATTTAGTTCTAACAGTTTGGCTTTTCTCCTACCATGGACGTTAAGATTTATTACTGCTACTGAAGACAGAGAACCAGGTAATACATTCTGAAATATATTTAGCTCTAACGGTTTGATGCCAGATCCTACCGTGGACTTCAGGATTTATTACTTCTACTGAAGACAGAGAACCAGGTAATATACTCTGAAATGTATTTAGCTCTAACAGTTTGGGTTCTTCTCCTACCATGGACTTCAGGATTTATTATTCCTACTGAAGACAGAGAACCAGGTAAGATACTTTGAAATGTATTTAGTTCTAACGGTTTGGCCTCTCCTCCTACCGTGGACTTCAGGATTTATTACTCCTACTGAAGACAGAGAACCAGGTAATATACTCTGAAATGTATTTAGTTCTAACGGTTTGATGCCAGATCCTACCGTGGACTTCAGGATTTATTACTTCTTTTGAAGACAGAGAACCAGGTAATATACTCCGAAATGTATTTAGTTCTAACAGTTTGGCTTTTCTCCTACCATGGACGTCAAGATTTATTACTCCTACTGAAGACAGAGAACCAGGTAATACATTCTGAAATATATTTAGCTCTAACGGTTTGATGCCAGATCCTACCGTGGACTTCAGGATTTATTACTTCTTTTGAAGACAGAAAACCAGGTAATATACTCTGAAATGTATTTAGTTCTAACAGTTTGGCTTTTCTCCTACCATGGACGTCAAGATTTATTACTCCTACTGAAGACAGAGAACCAGGTAATATACTCTGAAATGTATTTAGTTCTAACGGTTTGATGCCAGATCCTACCGTGGACTTCAGGATTTATTACTTCTTTTGAAGACAGAGAACCAGGTAATATACTCTGAAATATATTTAGCTCTAACAGTTTGGGTTCTTCTCCTACCATGGACTTCAGGATTTATTATTCCTACTGAAGACAGAGAACCAGGTAATATACTCTGAAATGTATTTAGCTCTAACAGTTTGGGTTTTTCACCTACCGTGGACTTAAGGATTTATTACTCCTACTGAAGACAGAGAATCAGGTAATATACTATACACAGAATTGTCTCAAAGAAATATATTTAAAATGAGAATAGAGTAAGAAAAAAAAGATTTTTTGTTATAATTTTGTTGTTATAATTTTGAAAAAGGGGGAACATTAAAAAAATAAAGAAAGAAGAACATCTGCATTGAAAATCCAAATAACAGTACTGAAGAAATGTAATTATTGTAAGTAAAAATGAATTTAAAATATATTGTAATCTTCGACGAATTAATTTTATTTTATTAAAATTTCTAAAAATTTTCTATTTTGAAACTAAAACTACCTATTTTTCAGAAATTGAAATCATATAGAAGGAGCCACCATTCATATTATAATCGAAAACTCAAATCTTTATTAGATAAAAATTGTCAACATACTTTCAGTCTTGCAGTGAAATTTGTCTAAGACGTGGTGTCGTAAGTTGAGAAAATCTACTTTATTTGCCTAAGGTTTTATATTGAATTCAAGAAAAATGCATTTTCGATTATTCATTCTCACTTTGTTTCAAACATCTGTTCTTTGTTCTCGATATGTTTTGATTTTTATTAGAACTGAATTTGTCGCAATGACCTTATATGTTACTGGATTATGGTATTTTGTTCAGTTGCTGTTTTTATATTTAAGCGAGTTACAATTTGTAAATAATGGTATATGAATTTAGTTCAAAAATATTAAAAGCAATACAAAACATCCCATTTAAATTTGAAAGCTTGAGATGTTTCCAAAGAGTTTTATTAATGTGTTACAGTAGAATACCACAAAACGTCAATGGTATATATGATTAAAAGTAAAGCAGGGTACGCCTATCCTTGTCTAGTATCTCATTTAGCTAAAACATGTCAAATCAGTGCTGTTTATAGTTGCATTTTCACTGAAATACAAACAGTTACTAAATATATCGACACCCTTTCAATATTATACATGTTCAGTGTATATACAAATTCCGAGACTTAATCTCTTCTACATAGGCTTCCTGTCCCCGTAATAAGAAAAGGTTGACGAAAAATTTATGTGAAAGAATTAGAATTTTACAAATGTACTTTGTAATCATTAACTAACACAATAAAAAGCGACACGGGAAAGCCAACCCCTACGACTATTACGGGATATGAAGAACCAACATGGCCTCTATTGGCTAGTTCTTTAAATTAAATTTTATGCAGCTACAGCGAGTAAAGAAGGAATCGATGCATTTACGCATTTCTTTAATTTTTCAGGTAGTAATAAATCTCAGTGTCTCGGTTTTACCGTTAACTTAATTTGTTTTAGAATTAATTTGTCCTCATAATGAGCTGAAATCTGAATCTCTAAAAATGACAAGAACGATAAACATAAAGCAATTCAGTTAAATATACCGTATGAGTGGATGCAAATTTCGCGATTTCTTTCAAAATTGCTGGATTTTATTTTCGCGGGACTCAAGTTTTCGCGATTGCTAATCATTTACTGTATAAAAGCTCATATGAATTATAGTTCGCGGTATGCAATTTTTCGCGACTTCAGAATGGCCGCGAATATGGCGAAAATTAAGTCATCGCGAAAATCACAACTTATACGGTATACTTTTAAGGTTTTATATGGTGTGATATACAAATGAAATTAATCTGAGAATATATAATGTTTGAGAGGTGAATGTTTTTTGTAAATTTTACCTCGTCATAAGCTGTCAAAGGTGTTTTATATGTTGCGAAATTCAAATTTCATAATTTTTTTCATAATATGTTTTTAGTCTGTTTAAATAACTAAATACCGAAGTTGCTGCGAAATTATTTTCTGCATTTGCGCAATTCGACAACTTACGTCTCTTTAGTGCAGATAAAATCTAAACATTTGGAAGACCATTAACTCCAAGATGTTCAAAAAATGATAGAGAACAAATAACCAATATGATCTAAATGTAAAACCAAAATCAGGTAAGGACAGAGCTTTGCATGAGGGAGATACTCCTTACTGTCAACAAAATTGGCAAAACTTTAGATATTGCAGAGTTTCAATTAAATCGGCTTTCGGGTCAGCACCGAAGTACTGACTACTGGGCTGGTGAATACCCTCGGGGACTAATTGACTTAAATGATTAATTTTCTTTAATATTTTATTTAAGCATATCCCTCTGAAGAAGCTATTTTGTTGCAATACAGCTTTTCATGAATTTTATCTGAAATAAAGTTTGGAAAGTTAGATTTATGATACGGTGTCTGTACACAATGTTTAAAATGACAAACATCTATCTATTTTGATTATATTACTTCATCATATCATTTCGAATGAGTTTTATATGCTTCGATATAAAAGTTAGTTTGAAAGGAATGTTTTAGTCTGTGGTTTTTAACCTGTCTTTAATAATGATATAAATAATACAGTTTTATGGTGTACTTGTTCATGTGAGTATTTCTTATAATTATGAATGCACTATCAATATTCAACATTTGGCTTTCTTGTTTTGTATAAATTAAACTATTTTCCTGGCAATCTGTATATATTTTGCCCGCAACTTTCGACTTTACTAGCCAAGTTTTCTTACAATCAACTCGATGAGTGCCCTGTGGTCGTTTGTATGTTGTATTGTCTATTGGTCCATTGTCGGGCAATGGATGACAGTGTTTGTAAGACTACTTTGCCCGATATTTTATGCTTGTTGACTACCCCGCATCCATGAAAAACAGGATACATGGATGCAGCGTTGTTCATCAATTAGCAATTGAATTCCGCTCAAACCGGTGCTAGGGGCCGTCTTGAACTTAATATGATGTGGGAGTGTTTGCTCTTTGTTGAAGGCCTCATGGTGACTTCAAGATGAAGAACAACAATAAAAGCATTGTTCCATTTGCTTAATCTTGCAATGTATTTATAGGGATTTTGTCCCATGTACATTTACTCCATATCCCTTTATTTGTTCATTATAGATATTTTGAGGAATTTAGTAATTACAATTTTTCAGTTACAAGTATTTGAAAATATTTAGATACATTTTGAAAAATTGACGTAATTTCGATTACTTTTTAAATACTTTTTTAAATGCAGTGCCCAAGGTAGTGTGTTTTGTAACAATCAATCAATTTTCAATAACTTTGAGACAATAAATAAATTAAGATTCACACAATTGGACATGTTTAACGAGTAAAACGAATTTAACCTCACCGCAATTTTTGTCCCAAGTCAGGAATATGTTGGTCATTGGCTTGTCCTTGTCTTTTTATAGGATTTTAGTTCCTTGATATTTAGATAATTGGATGTGGTTTGTTTCCATTGATTTATTCACTTTTTTACCTTTTCGGGGCCATTTAGGGCTTGCTATATGGTGTGAGGTTCCTCACTGTGTTGAAAACCGTACGGTGACCCCTAGATGCTTTGTTTTGGGTCGTTTTAACCTGGATATGGGATGTTGTCTCCTTGACATTGCCCCCATTTCCTTTCTTTTTCATATGGTACATATTTGCATTTTTTATTTAATCATTAATGATTATAACTCAGTGTCTTTTCGCATTAGACTTTATCCCATGCCCTAGAGATTCATTGCCTCATTTTCAACTAGATTTCACTTCTTTACGTATTTGACATAACCGGTTTTAACTCAACCCTGGACTGACTCAGTGATAGTGTGACGGGTGCCGCTTAGTGGAGCAGGACATGCTTACCCTTCCAGAGCACCTGATGTCACTCCCGGTTTTCATGGGGGTTCACACTATGAGTGCTTCAGGTTTTAATGTCTTTTTATTTCCATGCCTTGTGGCTGTCTTATGTCCTTGTTTTGTCTTTGTCTTTGTTTTTCTTTGTAGCCGTCTTTGCCATGTCTTTGGACTTTGAATTTTGTAGTCATTACTTCCCTCGTTCCTTCGGTATTCTACTGCCGTTGTCTCAAAGACAATGTGTTCCCATATACATGTATTTCTGATTTGATTTTAACTAGTCTAAATATTCTAAATATTGTCTTTCCCCACTCATCACTCAACTGATGGTATTGGATTAATTCATATTTCAAAATAAACTTTAAATGCAGATGGAGACATTGTGTACACTACAGCCCCTGTAGAGAGAGGTATTGACCAGAACACTACAAAATTGATGGAAGAACTTTCGAAACATTTCTGATGAAAAAAAAAATAAAATAAATAAATGAATAAATAAAACGCAAAAACTCCATGGGCCCATCTGCTTATCCTTAAACTTTCATATCAATTTTACTTAAGGACAAATTAAACAGTTTCTTGTTTTATGATAATTTATCATTATTTATTAGTCCATGGGCTGTAAAAAAACCAGTGCACCCCCCACTTCCAAACCCTACCCATCTTTTTAAGTCCGAATACATCCCCTCTTCAAAATAAAACATATTAACACGAGCATAACCTGCACGCACTTGCGGAATTGGGCCCATTTTTAGACCCACCTACCGAAATTTGGGAAAATTTTGTTTTTCTTTCAAGTTTTTCTTCCAGTTGCTCCAAAATGTTGACCAAATGCTTCCCAAATATAAACACGAGGTATCAAATGATTGCTTATTATATGAGCTTTACAAAGAACCAACGTTTTTACAATTTCTATGCTCAATACGTTCCATAGCGCAATTAAACGTACCCCTATCCCAATGAAATATTGACAAAAAACTGATATTTTCATTGAAATTGCTTTAGTTTGAAGATCTAGAGAACCCAAAGTGTATCTCAATTCCCGATTCTGCAAATTGTTTTTAGTTATTCAATCTATTTTCCTCAATATAAAACATTTTAAGACAATGTTTCATATTTTAAATGACTAAAATGTAATTTTCAAATAGACCAAATACATGGATCTTTGATTATTTTCATTTTTGAATAAGTTTTGTCTTTCGTTTGCATAATATTATTTTTAGTAAACAAATATCATTTAAAATAGGTATCAAATGAAAGCTTATTATACTGGCTTTACAACCATCACAAATAATTTTTTTTGTAGTATAAACATCATACATCAATGAAACTTACCCCTACCCCAACAATGTACTCTAAAACTGTCAATGTTTGCATAAAAATTACCAGAACATGGAAATTGCTTGTATATGACAATTTTGCATGAATAACATCATGATTTGGAATTTTTATAGCCATTTGTTGACTTAAACTCGATATTTTGCCCGAAATGGATGAAAAATGGGAATTTCTAACATTTAAGAATTGTCCAAAGTTCACTTTAAATCCGTTATATATGCCAAATCTGGAGGGTATATCTGCAGATATGCCAATTAATTGTACCAAGTGGCACATTAGTTATCTTAAAACATTGTTTAGAAGAACAATGAGTGTTTAATGTGACTCTGAATAACGAAAAATCTTACCCCTACCCCAACAAATTTTCCCTAAAATTTTCAGTTTTTCCCTATATATAATATTCTGAAATAATCAGAACACCTAAACCGTGTGTTGTATATGATAATTGTGCATGAAAAACATCATGATTTGGTATTTTAACAGCCATTGGTGGACTAAAACTCAATATTTCTCCAAAAATTGATGAAACATGGGAACTTTCAATATTTCAGATTTGTCAATAGTTCACTGTTAAATCGAAATATATATCGAATCTATAGAATAGATCTGCAGATATGCCAATTAATTGTTCTCGGCGATACACTAGTTGTCTTAAGACATCATTTAGAAAGACAAGGAGTGTTTAATATGACTCTAAATACCAAAAGTCTTCCCCCTTCCCAATAAAATTTTCCCATAAATTGTCAATTTTTTGTCCATGTTGAGATGAAAATAACCACCACGCAAAATTTGCGTTGCATATAACAAACTTGCATGAATTTTATCATTATTTAGTATTTTATATCACACTTGTCAGCTTAAACTCAATATGTTGTCCAAAACTGATGAAAAATGGGAATTTTTGGCATTTCAGATTTGTCCCAAATTCACGTTTAAATCGTTATATGCGGCTAATCGGGAGGATTTATCTACAAATGTTCCAATCTGATGTTTTAACCGATACATAAGGTATCTTAAAACACTGCTTAGAAAACAAGGAGTGTTCAATGTGACTCTAAATACCGAAAATCTCACCCCTTCCCCCAACAAAATTAAACTCAAAAGTCCCCAAAATATGGCTGTCTTTACACATATATGAACAAAGAATACTAATATTTTACTTTCTTTGCAAAAATGCGCTTGATATATCGTAATATTTGATTTTAACGCCAAAATATGTAATATAATGGGTAAAATTGAATGTTTTGGGCGATTGTCGTGGAAAATGGGAATTTCCAGCATTTCAGAGTTTTACGCAATTCAATGTTGAATTGTTGAATAACTGCCCATAAACCACGCGCATTATCTTATTTGTGATATATGTGAGTCTCTATGTATTATGATGTTTGAAAATGATATTTCATTGGACCTTTATACAAGGTTTAAGCTTTTCAAGCTGAATAAAATGAAATAAATATTGTTGAATACGTGTGGTAAGGGGTAATATGTTTAATTTTTGAGACTGCAGTTAGTCTAAAATGTTTAAAAGCATACTTTGTAATTGTTAAGATATAATGAAACGATATTTAATCAACATTTTCAAGTTATTTTACTTATCAAATTTTGTTGAATATATTTTAATGCATTGTAGCACCATAACAGTTCTGTTTAATGTGGGTGGTAAACATTGATGTTGGATGTCAGATACATTTATTCAATATTCATTTACTTCATTGTAATATATTTTGCTTCGTGGTTGCAAGATGTAGATATGAGCGATGGGAGAGTAGGGTAAATAAATTGAATGATAGAATTTGAAAGCTTATGATGTTTCCACAGATTTCAACTGCAAAACAAAACTTTGAAAATATGGAAATATGTAATTTTCTCAAGACCAAGTAAACCATTAATGAAATGTAAAGAGCAAATATGTCTCACACGGGGATTTTTTAAGGACTCCACACGACAAGAGAGACAAACTCCAGTCTTAAATAAATGTCTCTTCGAATACACAGTTTTGAATGTTTCATTATCCTGAGAGTTTCACTCAGACTCTCTCTTCATTGTTTTATAAGCTTGATAAATTGAATTCATTCCTTGTTCAGAAAATGGTAAAATGGGTAAAAACAATCGAATATTTATATACTCTAAAAATAATAAAGCAATAAATCCCAATATTATTATTACCCTTTATGTTGTAGTATGTCCTGGTGTGAAGTGTTTAAATGGAGGAACACTTGATACCAACACGTGTGTTTGCCAATGCCAAGACCCTTACAAAGGATTCAAATGTGAAGGTATGTTACACAAACTGTTATTCAGGATCTTTATATGTGAAAGTACATATTTGAAGCTGATTAATCTGCAAAAATTGGAATAGAAAAATCAGAGAGGCCGGATGAAAGCCCCTTTTTGGCACTTACCAAATAAATATATCAAATGCACAAGGCACCAAATCTTCGTGCCAAGTAGAAGACGTCTTTACAGTTCATTGTCTGGTTATCAAGTGCGCCCAGGTATTGGTTCACGGGTTCCACTTCCAGTCAGGGTTCAAAGGTCACAGATTACTACGCCAGCCTTATCACTTCAACATTCTCCGCCGTTGTGTTTTTTGGTTGTTGATATAGGGTTCTGGATAGGCGTAGTACCAATTTTGTCTTTAAGGTTGTCTAGCTTGGTAGTTTTGGTACTAGTAGGCGTGACTGATGCAAATTGTCAGCTGGACGTGACAATTTGCTTGACTATTAAACAGAGCATGTTTATAAAAGAGAAATAAATACGTCAGAACCATGATTTGGTCATGAACATCCTGAAGCTACAGGACTGTTGTATGGTCATATTGTATTAAGTATACAATATAGTCAGCAATGGAAGTGGAAAAACGTCAGGAATAAACAATTCCCCGTGGTAGAGATGTATGCTCTTTATTTTTCTTAGATATGGTGTACTTGTACATGAGATAATATCTCATGTGTACACTTTGTTCAATTACATTTATTTGAAATCATATTTATTTTCAAAATTGGCCAGCAAACAACCTTAAGTTCAATTCTATGATTTGTTGGTAACCATAGTCCTTTCACTTTATTCATTTTTGATTAAGCAACGACTGATATACTGATAGGTACGTACAATCCAGTGCAATTCCTTAAAACTAAAGGTAGCATTGAGAAAACTGCTCTAACTGAGAAACACTGTAAAGTGTTAGTCAAATTTTAAAGAGAAAATGAAAATAAAAAATAGTCAGATTGATTTAAAAAAATTAATCAGAAGTGATTGGCAACGCCGGATAGTCGTTTGAGTCTTAAAAGGCATTTCGAATGTAAAAAAAAAGAAAAACTCATTGTTAGAAATGCAGTACACAATTCTGTCCATACTGACTGCCTTAAAGGACGTTGATATTGTTTGTTGAAGATAATTGTGATATTTCGAAATATTCTAATCATAACAGATACAGGAATTATATTCTTAATTTCAAGACCTTAATCTTTGTTTTAAAGTAAGTGAGAACCGAACCGTCAATCCAAAACGAATAATGAAAGGACAATGGCAACATCGGAAACAAAAAAGAAACAGAGACACAACACGGGTACGGCACAGAAAAGAAAAATGAAGATACACACACACAAAGATGAACAACACGGGCCCAATAAAAAAACCATGGGTGAAATCATGTGCACCGGTAGAGTAAGCATCTCCTGCTCCTTAAAAATAGAAATAATTTGAATTAACTTATTCATTACAGGAAAACATTTGTCAGTTTATGTATTGTATAGTCATAGACACAGACAACAAAGCAGACCAAAATTCGGATTCTATTTAAACATTCCAGGCTCTATCAGAATCAAAATACTAGTAATAAATTAGTATTTGTGGTGAATTACGGAAAAGACATCACCGGAAGTGACGTCATAGTATCGTGACCGGAAGTATGATGTCACCCGGAAGCCACATGACCGGAAGTATGACGTCATCGGAGGTGATGTCACTGGAAATGGCGTCATCGAAAGTGACGTGGTCGGAAATGACGTCAACGGAAGTGACGAAAAACGGACCAATGAAAACGTTTCCCTGCAGATTTGAAATTCAAATATTCAAAATGGACCAATCGGAGCGTTGCGCGCCCGATTTCAAATCGTTTCAAGTTTGAACGGACCAATGGGAACCTTTCCTTCCGGTTTGAAATAGTCATGAGTTTGAACGGACCAATGAGAGCCTTCGTTTCATAACAGACACAGGTAAATTTGAAATTGGAAAGTGTCATTTCAACATCGTTCTCCAAACTGATCAGAAGTGTTTTATCTGTATTGTTCACATAGCGTATAACTTGGATTTCATCCAGTATTTAAAAGGACTTCAGTATTATTTGAAGGCAAGACTTTTTTCTTGTAACTAGTTCGTATTCCCAATTGGTAAATGTACTCGAGATGAAACACCAAAATATAATATTACTCAAATAATTTTTGTTTATGTTGTAGGACATGAATCTAATTAATCCTGTCTTATATTCTCCCTATATGAATACCGAGAAATGTTTAATAGAATTTTCAATTTCATTTAGTCTAATTTCAAATGGAATTCATTCTAAGCAAATAAAAATGTCCTAAATGAGCTTCCGTAAAATATTTGAAACTTGTTATCACGTGATCAATATTTCAAACCCATCTGTCCATTCAGTTATTTGAGTTGTCTCCCTTGTTTGTGCCATACCATTAACCCCAAACCATTGTATTATTTTCTATCGATTTGGTTTCCTTTGCATTTACTTCATATCCCTTGTTTCTTTGTTTGTACTATTTCATTGTTATTTTTCTCTGAGGGAGTTTCCTTTCTGATACTAATTAAATAATCAACTAATTTACATATATACATATTTCATTTTCCCTGTCATAAAGCAAGCATGGGTTAGGAAATGTGGGGGTTGGGACTTAAAAAATAAATAAAAATAAATTAAAAATTATTGTTATGTCTTTTCTCTCCTCCTCTCCCTTTAAATCCTGCCATCCTCTCAAATTCCCGAGATGAGCATGCGAGCAGCTCAAGCATACCTTTGAACGGCAAATTTATAGCTTTTCCCACCACAAGATACAAGGCTTTTGTCACCACCACCTCTTACCGCTGAATTCCCGAGATGAGCACGCGAGCAGCACGAGCAGCGAAATGAGCACGCGAGCAGTGAAAACATGCAGCGAAATGAGCACGTGGGTATACCCTTAAACAGCGAATCTGTTGCTTTTCCCACCGCACAATGACTGTAGCAGCAGCAGCAGCAGCAATTTTCCCGAGATGAGCACACGAGCAGCGAACTGAGCACGCGAGTATTGAAAACGAGCAGCGAAATGAGCACGTGGGTATACCCTTAAACAGCAAATTTGTCGCTTTTTCCACCGCACAATGACTGCAGCAGCAGCAGCAGCAATTTTCCCGAGATGAGCACACGAGCAACAAAATGATCAGGTGAATATACCCTTAAACAGGAAAATTACTACCACACAGCGGCAGTAGCAGCAGCAATGTTCCCGAGATGAGCACGCGAGCAGCACGAGCAGCGATGTGAGCACACGAGCAGTGAAACGAGCAGTCGAGCAGCGACATTCCCAATCTAGTCGTATTTTAAGCTTTGTTCTGTAAAATTTTGTCATTCGTACTTCGAATCCAGAGAGAGGAAGACGTCTATAATGTATCACTGCGACCTTTGTGAATACACGACCAATCGTCACTTCAATCTTGTTCGCCACAAGAATCAGAAACACGACTTGGAAGATACTTCGCAAGCTGAATCGGAGACAGAGTTCAATGTATCAGAAGAAAGCAATCACTCTGACGAATCTGTATATAGCAACGAGGAGAGTAAGGACTCTAATCAGAAGAGTCCACGGACGAAAGCACTGACGATGACCAAGAGTCTCCATGGAAGCTGATCGTGAATCAAGCATTTGACAAACTCGAACCACAATACACCAAGAAAGTAGAAGAGTTGTTGGAAGAAGGACATGACACCGAAAAGGCTCGTCTAACCGCATATGAAGACATGAATAAACTTTTTAGAGACCATATGAGAAATCAATACATGGAAACGGTGTTCTGGATGTAGGATTTCAACGAAGATCCAGTTCACAAAAAGACAAGAGATACAGCCAAACGTTTAAGAGATGAAGAGGACTACGACACCAGGGAATCTTGGCAATATGCGATGAAGAAAAGAAAATATCTGTTAGATGACGTATTGGACGGATTTGAACCACCTCCAATCGAAGACAACTACGACTCGATGTAAATAAAAGATGTAAATAAAAGAAAAGAAGAAGAGGGGTGTGGGGTAATGCGGCCTATCCTTTAAGATAGCCAGTCACAAGCCTGGATAAACGCAGAGTACCCCTTTAGAATGGATACTAAAATTCACCAATATGACCCCCTTGTTCAAATTTTGGTCCCCTCGTAACACCCATACTATTAGAGATACGACCTCACAAATGTCACTTTTCGATTTAGAATGACAAAGTTACCCCGAAAACATATATAACATCGCTAAAGTACTTGACTAACGAAAAATTACATTTTTGGGCCATTCCCGAAATTTTGAACCCCTCTTACCACCCCAAATATTAGAGATAGAGCTTTATAAATATCACCAATGGATTTAGATGGTCATTGTAACCCCTAAAACATATAACACGTCTATAGAAATCCACTTAGAAAAAATCGTATTTTGAGCCATTCCCGAATATTTGGGTGCCCTATCTTCCAAACGATACAAGATAGAGACTTGAAACCTTCACCATTCGTGTAGGGGTTCAAAGTTACATCGGATTGATATTTACATTGTACGGGAAACGAACGGTAACTCAGAAACCGCGGTAAAGAATAGAAGTTGGAGAATGGACCGGCGACCCTCCCCTCCCCTTTTTTACGCAGTAAAAAGCTAAAAGTCATTCTCACTTCCGTTGACGTCATACTTCCGGTCACGTGACTTCCGGTGATGTCATACTTCCGGTCACTTGACTTCCGGGTGACATCATACTTCCGGTCACGTGACTATCCGTAATCCACCTAATCCACCTCAAATACTAATTGAACTGTTCCTCGTTACTACTTATATGTCCGGGGTAAAGTTGTGTTTACTTAACCATTGGAGGGGCTTTTATATTATATATAAATAAGAATATAAATGGTTAAATAATAACTTATTTAATTATTTTTTTTATCAAATAGAGAAAAACATTTTTTATATCGTCATATATTTTAGAAAGAAAAACTCCATCAGCGTGGCCACGTGGTAAATATAGATTAATTGCAAGTATGTATGGTTGTCCAGAAGAAGAAAATTGGAATAAACACTTTATCAGAGTTGGTATCCCATCTGGATTTTCTGATATTTATTGGGAAATGACTGATCCAAGGCTCTTGTATCCTTATTGGCGTGATAACTTCAGAGATACACCTCGTATATTAGGACCATACTCAAAGAGATCAATACAACTGAATCTTTGTCAGCATGATGACGAAACACCAACTACAGGTTCCAATTGGCAGGGAAACTTTTGTGTAATCGGCGATCATAATGGATGCAATAATGGTTGGTATATATGGAATATTTTCTTAATATAATATTTTGGTCCATCAAATGTTTAGATTTTATCTCTACTGAAGAGACTTAGGTTGTCGAAATGGCCATATGCAGAAGTGAAATTTATAGTAAGTTCACTATTTAGTTATTTCTCTTAATATTAAGGGGTCATATCACCAATTCATCCTATCAGGGTCTTGAAAATATGTGAACACACATGTTCATAACACCAAACGTAAGAATTTTTATTCTTATTACCCTGAAAATTATATGTTGGAAGTAAGTTAATTTGACACTCACAGATGAGGGCCTTCTGATGGTTCGGGGGGAAGAGGCGAAATCCATCAGAATTTTTCAATAGTTTGCAGAATGAAACTTCAAAAATTGAAATTTCAAAAATTAAAATAAAAATTGGGTGTCACCGACCATATAAGCTCACAATCCTGCGCCAAAAATAGGGAATTTTTAGTTGAAATGTGAAGGATAATTATCATTTTTCAAAAATTATTCAAGTTAAACCCTTGAGAATTTTAATTAAATTTATATATTGCTAGCCCCTGTATTGAACTTTCTAAAAACAAAAAGAAAAAATGGGGGTCACGGACCTCATTATGTAATTATTTCACAAAATCAAAATTTTCAGTGATTTCTTTGTAAAATATTTTTTTTGAAATTACCTCCCTTGTTAAAATTTTAATTTCAAAGAATTTTACAGTATAAATACTATTCTGAATTTTTCTTCTTAAATGAACGCTTGACTTAGAGAAATGGGCCTAATTTTTGAGAAATAAGCGAAATATTTTTAAGATTTGTCCAAATTTTAAAATGTTTGTAAATTTCTGTAATGAAAAATACCTATCAAAGCAAGAAACATGAAAACAAAGTGGCGGAATACCATCGATCCACCTTAAGTGTTGTTATTGTCTCTTCTGTTAGTCTTTTTGTAGGACAAGGGATGACAGCGATAGAAAAGAACACTTTGCAAGTTAATTTTATGTTTGTTAACAACCCCGCACTTATGAATGATGATAGGCATGTATGTAGGTTGCTCGATAATTAGCAATGAATTCCGCTCAAACCTGTGTGTGGTGTCGTCTTGAACTTATTCTGAGGTATGAACACAACTCATGGTGACTTCAAGAGGAAGAACAACAATAAAAACGTTGTTCCATTGCTTTGTTTTACCATATATTTGTGGAGACTTTGTCTAATGTCCATATTCCTTCCTTGCTTATTTAAGACCAAAATCACATGACCAAAATCACTTCTTGAACACTAAGTAAAGGGATTTTCTCATATACTATAACTGCAATTTCTTGCAGTCAATGCATTCATTAAATTACAATTATTAGGATTAAACACCGTTTTTAAGGAATTCATTGGAGTATAAACAGGACCAATTCACTCACAAACAAATAAATGTCCGAAAGACTTTTATGATATGTTTTTGAGTGACGTGGTCCCGTTTATACTACAATAAATTCCTTTCAAACGGTATTTGTTCCTTATTTAAGCAATTAAATTCTTATTTATATTATGTCAATTACACGTTTTGTGCTATTTCATTGTCATGGCGAATGAATTTATAAGGTGAATTTAAATATAGTTCGGTCAACGTCGTCTATCGAAAAATAAACGACTTCAGAAATTGCTATCGGAAGTAAACGCAGCCAATCATGACAGCGTATTTACTGATATGCAAATTATATTAGAATTATTTGATTTTTTTTTATATTGCCATCTCATGGTAGTCTATTTCACGATCTTATTCTATTTAAATTTCACATTTAGTCACAACAAGAACTTACTTTCACTCGTTCATTTTTGAATAATATATGTTAGTTCCGGTTGTATATGCCTTTAATTTGGAAAGAATGAATAGAAGTTATTTACCTTTCAGAAAATAACTTGACATGGGAATGCCTAATTTCGGAAATTTTTGTCATATCAACTGGAAGCTCGAAAATGTCTAGCTTCAGTTGGACATGTTAAAGAAATGAATAAGCGATTTGACAGATTTAAAGGAAATCAATTATATATAATGGATCGTATACTAATCATCATTTTCTTCTAATTTTTAATAAATATCCCCTTTCAATATATAGGTTTTACTGAAGGCAAGTTAGAAATCAGTGGATACAACACAGAATACTTTGGTGCGATACCAGAAAACGAGACCTTTCAACTGACCTTTTGCTGCAAAGAAGATAACAGTACTACAGAACAGACATTGCCAGACACATATCCTTTTGTTCTGTTAAAGGTAAGAGTTAGACAATAATACTACAGAACAGACATTGCCAGATATATACCCTTTTGTTCTGTTAAAGGTAAGGGTAATTTTAAATAAGTTATTCTAGAGTATTTATTTTCCTAGGAATGTTACATTTCCACTCTTTCCCACAATCTTTTCTTTGTTAAATACAAAATTTGATATGTAACAATTTCCCTATGTCCAAATGCCAAAATTTGAACAAATTCAAAACGATTTTATAATCTAATTTGTAAGTGTAAATTATCGGTGATTCAACAAAAAAAAACTATATTCGGATACTATCGAACTGAAAGGACACGTGTTTTGTCACCTGAACAAAAAGGCACTATCCCGAGTTCCTATCGTTGTCTACATTTGTCTTTTGTCTTATACGTGTCTTTCTTTTGTAGTTCTCTTGCAAATTGTTGCATGTAATTATAATTTTCAGCCATTGTAGGTGTTTCCTGTTATCCATTTTTTAACACTAAAGCAAATAAGTACCGAATTAAAAAAAAAAAACATGTAGTTTTAATCGCTTTGGCTTCTAACTTCTCATAGGCATTGAAAATGTTCATCCAAAAGGAAAGAGTAATAAACTGAAACACATTTGATTCTAGAAGTTTGGTTAGGTATCTTTGATATTGTATAGATTGACTTGATTCTAAATAAAATGCACGCAGTAATGCATAAACTGTTGTTTGAGAACCGTACAAGCATTCATTTGTTGTATTAATGATATTTTTTACTAATCTGCGTTCAGTAACAAGTGCAAATAAAAACAAAGATAACTTAAATGAAGCCAGAGTCCAATTTAATAATTTGAGTAACAAAAGAGTACCGTTTGTAATAAATTTAATAGATGCAGGTTTTAATAGAAAATACTTTTTCATTTGTCTTGATATAGTAGAAAATTATGTTCCATGAAGACAGGATTATCCTGTTGAGAGGCATATCATGATTATTACCCTTCCGGATACATCCGTTGTTTTTGTTTTTTAGTGCTTTATTTTAGTTGTGTTTATGTACAGTTTTATTCAGTTGTATTTTTTGTTGTTGCTGGTATTTGTTTTATTTATATATTTGACCAAAAGAATACAAAATTGTCTGTTTGAAAGACAGCTTATTGGACCAAATAATTGAAAAAAAGATGTTCAGAAACAGCATGCTACATGTTATTGATTTTAAGTCTATTTGTTCTGGTACTTCCATTAGTTTGATGACACACGCATTCTTTCTCTCAATTCTACATTCTTAATCAAAGAGAATTCAAAGGTTAATAATTTACAATTATGGTCTTTGAAAGAGGTCAATATGATTTTAAATAGACCTAAAGATTAATATTGACCGACGTCGAAGGCGGAATTAATATTAATATTTTAGGTCTATGTAAACTCAAATTGACCGATACAAAAGACCCGTTATTATTTTATTACATAATAATCAGGATACATGTAATTTGGTAGTGTTCAACGTTTTTTTGGACAGCATATTTAGATCTTCACACATGGAAATTTTAAAGAAAATCTAAATACCAATAAAGGAGTTATATGTTATATGTTATATGTTTTAATACTAAGTTTATTTCTGAAACATTTCAAAATTTCACAACGGTACTGTTTGAGGGTTAGAGAAGTAACACGTACCATGGATTTTTGTTGGTTGTGTCTTAGGGTTAGAAAACGACAATAATCAATCAGCTACCAAACAGGTCCTTCAAAAGCATATTTTCCACACTTGCAGTGTGACGGGTGCTGTTAACCAAGCAGGATATGCTTACCCTTCCGGAGTACCTGATGTCACGATCAGTTTCAAAGGAGTTCACACTTTGAGTGCCTTGGTTTAAATGTTGTGATTTCTATTTCCGTGCTTTGTATCTGTCTAACGTTATTGTTTGGTGTCTAACGTCATTGTTTTCTGTTTTCTCGTTTTTGCCACGTCTTTGGACTTCGATTTTTGTATATTTCACTCATTTGTTCCTTCGGCGTTCTACTGCCGTTGTATGATACTGATACTGATACTACCAATATCTTCTGAAATTTATGATGATTCTTGACCAAACTCTTCGAGAAGTTTTGAGTTTGATATCTTCCGTAGTGCGACTTTGTTCTACCAAAGGACAAGGCTCCGTGAGCTGGCCGGCAAAGTAGCGGCGAGGACGTGTTGACCCATCTTTCAAATGACGTATTGCCTTTTTCTCTCTTTTCAAGATTGTGGTTATGGAGTTAGTAATCTACCTATACTGGGTTTTATTCGTATGTTTAGTATACTATAGGAAAACGTGACATATTATTGGAAGCATTCGGTACCAATAAACCGATTTAACCCTACCACTGGCTTTTGCTAGTGCCGGAACCAAGTCCGGCTGTCCCGAGTTCCTATCGTTGTTTTCGTATGTCTTTTGTCTTATTTGTTTTGTCTCT
>MJUU01020313.1:0-17162 GCA_002080025.1 Modiolus philippinarum
GGTTATGGAGAGGACAGAAGAAGACAACCAAATATCCAAAGACATCTTTCACTGAGACAGTGTTATATAATAGGACGTGTCCATTACCAATCCAAACACACTCAATTTTCATTCATATAATAAATTAATCAATTATGTTATTTATCATGTTTATGTATCTATAATTTTTAAATATGTGTAAATATTGAAAGGAAAATGAATTATTAATTTTATATAATCTTAAACATATTAGTATAAAATTATAACATAGATTTATATCTCTGGTGTTTCGGTTTAGGCTACTACAATTTTAGGGTAAATATACCGTTTGTATATTTTTTTTGAAAAACAGATAAGTACACATGGTAACCAAGGCTAATCCATCATCAGGTACCCAAAGCCTGTATGGAGATAGTAATTATTGATTACTGAAATCAGTTGCCGCTAAGTATGTATAACGACAGGGGCACGACACCGGTAGTTTCTCTCTAATAAGGATATGTATTTTTTTCCGTCAGTGTTTTGCCACTTATTCATGTTTTATTCTTCTGTGTCTTATGGTTTATTTCAATAAAGCAGACGTTAAGTGATCTTTTATGTTCTTGTGTTTTTGATATGCAATAATAGGCGGCCTATGGAAAATGCTGTTTGCTTCCTCATCATCTTGTATGAATTTCCAATGTTTATTCAAAGCCCTTCTTAGTTGTTGAAGAGCCGGGTTATATTTTGTTGTGAATACTAATGGTATGTTTTTTCGCACATTTCTGTGTGAATTGTATTGTAATGTCCTTTCTCTTGGTGAGCTGTGTCAAGTCTGCTTGGATTGGTAGTGGACACGTTTTATTTGAATAATATTATCAAGTTGTTTAAATACTGTTTTAAGTGTTTTAAGGAGTCAACAAAATATCAATTAAATACATATGTAATATCAAAATAAAATTATGTACTGACTAAATGATAAAATAAAAGGAGATAAGGAGAATAATGTGAATATTTATGCAACTGTAAATTAATCTTAAAAATAATATCTATAGATTTTGCAAATTAGACCTTAGTGAGCTGTGTCAAGTCTGCTTGGATTGTGAGTGGACATGTTTTATTTGAATAATTAGCGGCAACTGATTTCAGTAATCAATAATTACTATCTCCATACAGGCTTGGGGTACCTGATGATGGATTAGCCTTGGTTACCATGTGTACTTATCTGTTTTTCAACAAAAATATACAAACGGTATATTTACCCTAAAATTATAGTAGCCTAAACCGAAACACCGGAGGATATAAATCTATGTTATAAGTTTATACTAATATGTTTAAGATTATATAAAATTAATAATTCATTTTCCTTTCAATATTTACACATATTTTAAAAATTATAGATATATAAATAACATAATTGATTAATTTATTATATGAATGACAACTGGGTGAACTGTTTTGAGTGTGTTTGGATTGGTAATGGACACGTCCTATCATATAACAATGTAAAGGATGCGGTGCAGCAGTGAGGTGGGAAAAAAAAGATTGTTTTCAATATATGCTGAATAAAATAATGTGTTTATGATTGGCCATGTAAAAAAAAACAAGTTTTTTGTTCTAGGTGAAAAAAAAATTTGACTTGGGGTAAAAATCCATAGCCCCCCAGAAAATCAAATGGTTGCTGCCTTATTCTCCTTTAAGTACCGATGTATATTATTGAATTTATAGAATTGCCATTGCAACTTGTTGGATGATATATATTTGACCACACTCGCTTCAACAAATTACAATATTCATAATTTTATTACAATTTAGTTTTTTGTGTCTAATCATATATGTTTGTACTGTTATATGCCTCCATGGGCCAGTGATTTGTTTAATAACTTACTTACTATAAGAAATAAGATTAATATATGCCACACTTGTATGTTTTCTGACTTATTAACTGTCGAACATGGCTGTAAATAGCCTTTTGTGTCAATTTTAGCTATTTTAGGGTGTTCGAGAAGATGGTACTACTTAAAGGACACCCAGATCCGAAACCATTTTATTTGCTGAGAACGTATAAACATTGGCAATATGTGTATTTTGGTTCTGGACGTCATATACAACGAATTTTAACAAAAACCTACAAAAAATGTCAAAATCTGTCAAAATTGAATACAAGTGGCAAGTTCAGTGGCTTATTCTTTTATCGAAATGTACGAGAATGCATTTGAATTGATTTCATTCTGATAGTGTGTATAACAGATGATCTCTTAAAGCAGTTTTTGAGAAAATTTAATGCATAAGTTGCAAAATTAGTATTCTGAAGGAAATAAATCCACGGGTAAATGGCCATACCTCTTTATTGTATGATTAGAAGAAAAAGGGACAAATTCTAAAATATGGCACATAAAATTTGTCAGTTCATAATAAAAGTGATATTTTCCAATTAATCTTCTCACAATATTTATACGAAATTGAAAAAAAAACAACCCAAATTAATACCAGATGTGTTGAAAATAGTCCCAAATAAATATGAAAAGGGGAAAAATGAGCATCAAATAAATTCTAGAATTTGTAAAATAGGCACCCAGATTTGCCGCACGTCCCCGTATACCAATATATAGGAAGTTACAACCCCCCCCCCCCGGGTAAAAACAAATCTGGGACGAAATAAACCTGACGTAATTTAATTCATTCAAATATCAAGAGACACTGACAACCGTCGCATAAACGACGGATACTGTATAATTCTTTTAGTATTCACTGAATGATTTCCGTGGTGTTTATGTCGTATCGGACGGGTTTTGATATTTCGGGTAATATGGTGTGTAATTGATGTAACAGCCTTTTGTAGCATGTACGTCAGACCAAAATGACACGTGACCTTTTCTGATAGTGCAAAAGTCGAGTCTGTATTTTATGTATTTTGATAAATGGTACACTTATTTGTTACAAATCTGTTATCTTAGAAGTATTAATGGGCTTACATAAAAAAAAAAAAAACAAAAACAAAAACAAAAAAACCCAAAAAACATTGGATCGTAATTTGCGTCCAAAGATATTTTGCCAAAAATATGTCCCAGAATAGGCTGAAGTTGAAAATGGTCAAAATCCGGTTTCATTGTGTTTATAAAGTCCAGACATATCGCAAACTACCTGACCGAAGAACAAGTCAGGCAAAACGTCAGTTGTTCTAGCAAAAAAATTCAGCAATCGTGACCGAATTTGACATCTGCTCTATGTTATGAAAATGTAGTTCCTGTAATTTTATCTTTGGTCTGGCAGCTTTTTCTTATTTGCCTGATGGAATGTCCTACAAGAATGAATCCTGGACTTTTATGTCTGAAAGTCGTGGTGACGTACTTCCACAGAGATAACTAATATCTTGTTTTAAGATATAACATTATAAGCAAACACCAAATTTTAATAGAATATATATAAAAAAAATAAAACTAAATCACATTTTTTTTAAATGAAAATACATATTGTTTTTGCAGAAGTATTGTGTGAAGCTGTATTTCTGACGGTTGATCCATATATGAGGTAATTCTAATAAGATTAGAAAATATATTAAAGTGAGCCAATTTTCGCAATATTTACATAAAAAACAAACTACATGATGATTTCAATTAATTATTTGGAAATATCAAATCTTATTATACTGTTCTTGTTACTTATTGTATATCTAGACATACTCAGACATTATCAAAGACATCCACGTTCAGCTAGTATTCGACCTTCCGTTACATGTATATACAAAATAAAAATAAAATAAAACACCTTACCTGACTTGTTCGAAAATTTTCATTGTGCTTGAATTAATTGGTATTAAATGCAAGATTCCTTAGTTGCTTCTTTAAAGTTCAAATACCGTCAATACCATTCCGAGTTTATATTGCAAACTAGTGGTTATGGTTTAAAGGCTAAAATTTACCATAATGATGCAAGCTCTTTGATTATTTGGAATTGTAAAAGTGACTTATTGTTGAAGGCCGCACGATGACTTCATGATGAAAAACAACAATAAAAGCGTTGTTCCATTGTCAACTTTTACCATGTATTTGTACAGTGTCTTATTTGCAATTACTTCATACCATTTCATTGTTTATATAGAGTATATCCTTCCGGGTCAAGTTGATAACGATATTTCTACATTTGAGATAGTAAAATTCGTGATTTTCAACATGCGAGCTTTAGCGAGCACCAAAATCCCAAATTTAAATATCGCAAACTGCAGAAATATCATAATCCACTTGATACGGAACGATATACTAGATATCTGCCCCTGAAACACAGTAAAAGTCATTGGAGAAACATTAATCCTTCCATTTGCTCGTAGATTACGATATTTCTCGATAGTTTAATTTCTGATTTTAGCATGCTCGTTAAAGCTCGCATGTTGAAAATCACAAATTTAACTATCTCAAACTGGATAAATATCGTAATCCACTTGATACGGAAGGATGTCATACGCTAGTTAAAAACATGCCGCACACCAACTCAAAATTGCCTCAACTGGCCTTAACAGCCAAACCAGTAGTCATAACAATTAACGTTGGTAATTCAAATCAAAGAAAAAAAGCATTGTCATCCAAAGACCTGCTGCATAGAATTACTAATGTATATGCTTTTACTGGGAAATTAGAGAACTGACACGATCACAAGTTTTTATAGGTTATTCCGTAATAAATGAAAGTAATCGAATAACGTAATTTTCGTATGTATTTCGAATCCATTTATTATAAATAGTCAATACAGGTAAGTAAACAAATGCTGTGACGAGGGAATCCAAATCTTTGTTATTTTCGTCTTTGACAAATAACTACGCGACAGTATCGCGACAGGGACGTACATAATGTGAGTATTATAAATTATATGTTATTATCAATTCTAATGCACTCATGTTTGTAACGCTAATATTGATTGAATGGTGTCAGAATTCTAAGGGAGAAAAATCCACGATTTACTGTCGGAACCAATAGCTACGTAATGGCGCAGTCGCATACCAAACTTCCTGTAATCTTAAAATCGAGTTTAAACGTTCTTTTTAGAATAGAAATAACCAAACTGTGATTTGGGATCTTCAGGGGTCAATCTAAGTACTGTCGCAAACCACCGCTTTCCGGCTCCGCTAACGCGTCGCCAGAAAACTGTGTTGGGACAGTAAAATCTACGATTTACCACCTCAGATCCTAAAATACAGTATGGTTATCTCTCAATTTTATATAGCAACACGGACAGTAGTCGACTTTCAAAAATACAGATTTTGAAAGAAACTTACGAACTATATTTGATCGGAAGCATGCAGATCAATTAAAAGTCTCTCACGTGACATCTCTCTGATGGATTTAAAACTTCGTGTCTTTCGAGTTAAAAAGGTATATTGTTGTAGAAAAAATATATTTTACATTTTTATAGGTTGTTTCCAGTCGATGTCGGCAGCGTGATGACCGGAGAACAAGTCGCAAGGTATGTATTGTAATTAATATGTCAGAAAATATGTTTACAATAGCCGAAACAAACGCCATTTTCAATTTATCTGCTGTTATGTACATAATCAAGAATCACATCATGTAACTGAAAAAATACACTGTAGTAATTTTAGACGTGCGCAGACCGATATTTATTTGAAGGTTATACCAAGTATACAATCAGAATGATCCGTCAAATGTTGGGTAGAAACAAAACTTTCTTGAGGGCCTTCCATAAATGACTTAATCATCCCATTAATTTTCGTTTAATTTACTTCAGCGGTACTTTCAAGCGGAGATGACCAACATTTTCCTGCAGTGTCCAATGTTAATCTGTGTCACATTTGTTGCCAGATCGGAATCGAACGACAAATTCGTTTAAGAAGTCAATCTGAAAAAGTTTTGTAAAATCTTATGGATGTTATGAAATGATCAATGTATGGTTTGATTTTAATCTGTGCATTGGCGACCATATGTATATGATCTAGACGAGATTAGCAATTCTTGTATAGGGCCTTGCATGCATCATGCCGATACAATTGGTTATTTGCTTCGTTAGTTTTCGAGCAGATGATCAAATGGTTATGCCAAAAGGTCCATGTTAAACTCTGTTTCAAAATTCAAAATGGTCATAACCCACGTGATTTGTAAGCATCTGATTACTTTTTATTATGGTCAGATTTTCATACGGAATCCCAAAGTCTTTTGTTTTGACATTTAGGTTTATGTAAGCCAATTGGACATTGACTTTAATTATGGAGATCACGAACTGGACAGGAATTTGTCCTATAGGAATGATAAATATATAAAAATTTTGGTTGCTTTATTTTAACACCTCTAATATTTTACTTCTAATTTATTTTTGAAAGAGTAACAGGAAGTGAAAATCCTGACTTCCCAGTGGGGTCATATGTAACTGGAATGCTGGGATGGAGAACACACACAATTGTATCTGATGTATCCGGAATACATATAGTCAAGGACACAGCACCACATCCGCTGTCATTATATCTTGGTGCTATGGGGATGCCTGGGTAAGTTGTTTTTAGATATTGCCTTTATATTTTTGCTGTTTGATTTTAGAGTTTTCCATTTTCAACCGTCTTCGCGGTTCAAAGGCTCTGACATATCCATCATCTAACTGCATTGATTTTTTTTTTATTTTAGGATGACTGCATACTTTGGTTTCCTGGAAGGATGTGAACCAAAAGAAGGAGACACAGTTCTGGTGAGCGCAGCTGCTGGGGCTGTTGGTAATTTGGTTACTCAAATTGCTAAAATTAAGGTAAATAATGTTCTTAAATATGTTTTTGAAAAAAAATACTGTAATCGAAATGTCCCAGGTGACATTCGACAGTAAACTTACACATGCAGAACACCTATAATGTAATCAGTATTGGCAAAAAGTACAGCAGAATATGAGTTTGCAAAATGTACCAATTACGTTGCTTCAGTACCAGCCGCCCTTAAAATTTTATGAAGCATTAAATTAATTCTAGCATTACCAACTGCCTGTGACAAATTCGTTTGATTATGCTTTGTTTCCAAGATTGTTAAAAATCCTCTAAAATCAATTTAGAGTTGACTTAATATTCAGTACAGTGGATGACAAGTTGTACTTTTTGGTTTTGTTGTATTGTTTCACGTATAGTTAACCTTACAGTTAGGCAACAAATGTAATAGCTTTTACAATAACATACTGTTTTTAAATTTATCCTCTGTAGCCAACAATTACCAGCTAGTTAGTAAGATTCCATGAGGGCAAATGCATTGAGCAAATGTTTCAAACTTGATGACAATTCCTCGTTACAGAAACTGTGGTATTATGGGTAAAACTTATACCAATATATCTTGGTTTGCTCAGAGCATATATGATGGAACTATATTAATCAAACTCCATTGTTTTACGCCAAAAACCTCTGATACGATCATTTTATAAACAATGAATAATTTTTAGAAATGACAGATTGAAATACAATGTAAGTTTTATTTTGAAATTCCAGAATCCTAGGATTTATGCATTTGTTATTGAAAGGATTAACTATATTCCTTCTAGGGATGCAAGGTTATTGGTAGTGCAGGGACAGATGACAAGTGTAAATGGCTGAGGGAGATAGGAGCAGATGAAGCATTCAACTATAAGACTAGCAAATCAGATGAAACATTAAAGAGATTGGCTCCCAATGGAATTGACTGTTATTTTGATAATGTAAGTTCTTTTCCTGGTCCTAGTAAAAGATGACTTTTTTAAATGCATTATCTTCATAAATATTGAAAAGCAATGATTTAAGCTGATGCAAATACAATGTAACAAATTAGACGGAGTAACTACACTTTCATTTAATTTTGCGTAGATTTATTAAGCTTTATTTTTATTTAAAAAAGTAACACTTTCCTTACATGCAACACAGGAACCAAGAAAAAGACTACCGATATAGGACGAAAATATAGTATTGTATCAACGGTAAATAAGTTTTGCTAAGAAGTTAAGGAAGTACTATAGTGTTATATTCTGCTGAAGTAAAATATCCAGGTAAATCATGCAATTTGATTAGTTAGCTTGACAGGGGATATGAGACCGTATAATCACAGTTTTTAAACGCTTTAAAAAGAATAATTGCAGCACTTCTAGCAGAATATAAAAATTATTCTGGCTTCACAGGGGATACAGGTTCATATTCCCTGTCTGTGCCATATATCCCTTGAGTCGTATATTACGGCTCACGGGATATAAAACACAGATGGGGCATTTGAACTTGTATTCCCTGTGAAGATTCCTGAATAACATATATAGATAGTGATTATTCATCCACATTAAATGAGGTGTCTTTTAATTAATTGGTCAGTGTCACGTTCAGATGTATAGTATACGTGTTTTCAAATTGACACAAATCATTTGATAGTTTGTGTTGGACCAAATTATATCTTTAATAGCAAGTAAAGACTCATTGCAGTATCACATTCAAATTTGTTGCTATTTTTGCTTCGGTATTCTTTTGGAAATAACTTGGATATTTTTTATACGGTAATCATTTTATTGGTTTATCTGCAAATGAAGCATTAAACATGCAATTGGTATATTGCAGGTAGGCGGTGAATTTACAGCGACTGTTTTAAACAATATGGCCTCTAAAGGTCGTATTGCTGTCTGTGGTAGTATGTCTACTTACCAAACAGACAATAACACAGGTGAGTCGGGAACAACGCATAGATTATTTGCATACTGTTATGAATATAGGTTTGTTATGCTTATATTGAGTAGATTGGACCAAATACAAATGCACAATTTACCGTCCAAGCAAACTGTAAAACAGCAAGTTATACCAAGCTATCGGAAATTTTCAAATAAATTTCAAGTGTCCTAGTATAGTCCTTCCACATGGTAGATTTTTGAAAAATAACAGTTTTTACATAATTTCAATATATTGATATGTTTGGTGTATGCTTGTGTCTAGATGATTTACAGATCAACTTTGTATTTCGATTCTGTACGGATGATTTGTACTGAGTTTGTTTGTTATTTCAAATAAGTTTCATGTGATTGCTCCAACATATCCCTTTACATAGTAATGCCTGAGCAAACTGATTTGATACTTGGTATAATAAGGAAGCTATTCAATTGTCATATTTGAGAATCTGTTGATATTACCACGTTCCTGAAGTCTTGCACTTAATTTACAAAAGGTCATGTCATCACGTGATATTATGATTAATTGCAAGACCTCAGGTACACATGTAATAATTTCAAATTCCGTTAGCGAAAATGTTAAGGGTGTATCATGACAATACTCTAGTAAGCAATGATACTGATTTATATTTTGTTTGTCTGCCTTAACTGTTAGAGTGTACAAATAAAATCTGACAAAGATATTCTATGAGATTATTAGACTGTAATTTCACTCTCAAAAAGGATGACTTTTTTTCTTGGCTTTTATTATCAATTTTATGTGACTAAACTTTTTCTATGTGGTGTAACCGTTTATTCACGAACTATATTGTATATTTGCAGGTATTCTCCCAACTGTTCCTATTATTGTTAAACTAATAACCATTCGAGGAATACAGGGATGGGCACATGTGGCACAATGGCCAAAAGCTCAGGCGGAAATGCTTCAGTGGATAAAGCAGGTATTGTACTGTTAAAGTAAAATGTAAGATCAAACGTTCATAAGTTGGCAAAAAGGCCATCTGCATATTAACATAAAAACTGTTATTTTGTAATAATCAAAACAAGATGAGGTCTGCGATGTTTAGTATCCATACCACAAATAATTTAACGGCATAACTTGCAGATGATCAGGTACACTGCACTTTCAATTGTAATAGTAAAATTGTTTTGTATCGTAGAAATATTTTCAGAACCATTGACTTCAAGTTCATGCTTCGAGGAAATGACATCTGACACATCTGCTGTCTTTGTATCCTCTTTTTTCTTGAAATGACATCTAACACATCTATTGTTACTACATCCGCTTGTTTCCGGGTAGTATTTTCGGATAATTTTACCCTTAATTGGATGGGAACAGATCGGAACACTTGAGTCATCATTGAATTCTTTTTCACTATTTGCTTAAGATTATTCAACAAATTATATACCTGATTGTCGCGTTATTGGGGATAAAACTCAAGATCAAGGATTCTGACGCTGTCTTGGCGTTTGTTAACAATGGTCCGTTTTATGTCTCTGCAAAACTGGAAGAGTTTAAAACCTGGACTAAAAAGAAAAGGGGAATCTCTTTAAAGGAAAAAGATTAAGAACGCAGACAAGTCACCATGAAATCATTGCCACCGTCACATAGATGTCATAACGTAAAACTTGAGATTAAGTTAATGCACCTATTCACCGTACATGTTACTTACAGAAGGAATAAATCTATATTGTTCGGTTTTTATTTGCCGATGAACGTATATTTGAATACAAACTTCGTGAAAGAATGGAGACCCATGTCTCCTTAATTCAACATATTTCTACCAAATATTTCATTCTCTGTTCCATATTGTACAAAGGAGATGAATAATTTGCGGTTTAAGCACTTTAGGATTGTCCTTTTCCCTTCAAATATAAAAGGTTTTACTGTCCACGTATATTTGTTTCGTATAACAAAAGTTCCTTTGCGAAAAATATTATAAACATCATCATAATATTTCTTCGTTTAGAACAATTGTTATATAACATTTATTCCGTTAAGAACAATTAGTAAATGTATATATGTTATAGTCGGTTTAAGAGCTCCACAGAGCTCATGTTAATGTGTTATATGTATATATGCACCGACTCTAAATAAGATTTACTTACTTACTTACTTACTTACTAAATACTATAATATGTGTTCCTTTGGAACAAATATTCTATAATACTTTATCCTTTGGAACAAATATTATGAAGGAACAAATAGCACATGACATTAATGGATATTCTTATACAATTGCAACATTAATTTTTTTAAGTGTACACGAGTGTACATCTATACCGATGAATTGTTTATCTTTTTTTCATTAAGTAAATTTGATCATGTACTTAAAATTATTGCTTGGTTTCGTTATACTATTACTCCTTCATGATTTCAGGATAAAGTAAAGATTAAAGAAACAGTTACGGAAGGTTTTGAAAATATGGCGCAAGCTTTTCTTGATTTGTTCAAAGGTGGAAACACTGGCAAAGCCATTATCAAAGTTTGATAATGTATGATGTCTGTCAGTAGACCCTTTGCTTATACTGTTAGTGTATCATTCCAAATTAAGTGTTGTGTTGAATCAAAATTTACTATTCAACAATAAAAAATAGAACCCTTAACGTTATTATTTACACTAACATGCTCGAGCAAATTAGTGCTTCAGCGCTTAAAGATGCTTTAGTTTTTCCAAGTTACAAAGAACAAGAAAAACAGAATAAAAAGGATAATAGGGAACACCTACAATGGCCGAAAAACACGGTCACATGCCATAATGTGCTAAGAGACTGTAAAAAAAAAAACAACAACAACAAACAAAAGGCAAAAGACAAACGTAAACAATGACAGGAACTTGGGCTTTAAGCAAAGGGATCCACTGTGTTCCAAGATTCTGTCTTAAAAAAACTCGATTATAAAGAAATCTGTAGAAATTAGATTGACATAATTCTTTATAATCGAAGTTAACACATATCTATAGCCTCGTTCTAACTGCATATTTATGCAAAGTGCACTGTTTTGGGATGGTCAATAATGCTTTCAATTAACCTCATATAAAGTTATACATGAAATGTATTTATTTTCCTCGAAAAAATTGGATTTAAAAAGTGCATATTTTAGAGTTTTTAACATGGCCCGAAATGGCAGTCATGGTTACCATGGCAACGGAGGTCAATAATAAGAAACTAGCATTATTTTTGTGACTTATTGATTAATTTCAAAATATACTACTCAACAAAAGAAATACTACCCAAATTTTATAAAAAAAATTATACTTTACTTTCTGGCAGAAAACCATAACTCCAACGATTGTCGGATGAAAATAGGATTCCATCCGATTTTTAAACGATTTTTCTACACACCCTTCGACACCCGATTTTTGTGTTGACACGATACCTTTTTTTGCCGTAAGCAAGAAAACAAGTGATAAACAGCTGCGCCAAGAGTGCATAATACGCCCGTCCGGAATTTGAAATAAACCGATTAAATGAAACAACGGCAGTAGAATACCGAAGGAACAAAGGGGTGAAATTCACAAAAATCGAAGTCCAAAGACAGGGCAAAAACGAGAACACAGAAAACAATGACGTTAGACACAAAAACAATGATTCTTGAAAGTAAAAACTCCATTTGATCAAACTTGACAATAGAGGCAAGCCAAGTTTCAAGAAAAATTGTCAAAGCATTCTATAGTTAGAGTACGACGCATAGACGGAAATTGCCTTTTTTAGACTTTTTGAAATAATCAAAGTCCCATAACTCTTGAATGAAATATATCCACCAACAATATAAAACAAAAGGGAGCTTTCTTCTATCATACCCAGCAATCCTGCAAAGTTTCAGGAAAAATTATCAAAGCGTTCTCTAGTTAGTGCATGACGTATTGGAGAAAATTGCAATTTCATGCTGTTTTGAAATAATCAAAGTCCCATAACTAGGGAACGAAAAATGGACCAACAAAATAGAGTGATAGGGAGCTTTATTCCGTCATACCAAACAATCCTGCAAAGTTTCAAGAAAAATGATCAAAGCGTTCTTTAGTTAGAGTACGACGTTTGGACGGAAATTGCAATTTCATACTTTTTGTGTCACCTGCTGTAAGCAGAATCGACACATAGGGATTACTATCCGTCATCTTACGTCATTGTCCTGCGTCGTCGTCGTCGTCCTGCGTTGTCTGTCGGTTTTTGAATCCACAACTCCTTCAAAATTGCTGGTCAGATTCCAACCAAACTTTCAGGATATGTTGTTCACCTGGTGTTGTTGTGCAGCTGTTACTTAGAGTTATGATTTTACATATTTAGAGGTTCATGGAGCCAAAATTGCTCATTTGTGAGTCTGTCGGTTTTGAAGCCGCAAATATTTCAAAACTGTTAGTCCTATTCCTACCAAACTTGCGGAATATGTTTTTCGCCCGGTGAAGTTGTGCATCTGATATGAAAATTTTGCTTTTGCAGATGTTAGAGGTTCACTGAGCCAAAATAGTTTATTTGTTAATTCAGTTTTTAATGTGAAACTCCTTCAAAACTGTAAGTCATATTCCAACCAACCTGTCAGGATATGTTCATTACTTGATATAATTGTACGCCTGATACTCAGAGTTTGATTTTACGGATTTTAGAGGTTCACTGGGCCAACAATGGCTCTTCTGTATTGCAGGCGACAGAAGTGTTCCATGGAACACACATCATTTTTTTTTAAATAATCAAAGTTCCATTACTTTGGAACGAAAAATCCACCAAAAAAAAATAAAACGATAATGAGTTTTCTTCGGCATACCCAACAATCCTGCAAAGTTTCAAGAAAAGTATGAATGCGTTCTCTAGTTAAGTACGACGTGTGGACGGACGGACGGACAAACGGACAGATGGAGAGACACCGTTATACCATAATAACGTCCTGTGTAAAAATCGCATGGAAATCAGATCGTGTAAACCCACCTTTACAATTCCTGAACCATCTCCTGTCATCCGGATTTTCATCGTATCCGTTTTGAAATCGATTTGAAAATTGAATAAACAAGTGCATACATTAATAAACTAAAATAGAAGCTTTTAAATGCGAAATACAATTTTTTTTACAAAATTAAATGTGTATCGTTTCTTTTTTTGTGTAGTATGTAAAATGAAAATCAGCTAATATGTGACATGCCATTTCCAAGTAATTATGGTCCTAACAAAGAACCCATCTGAAATAAAATAGTCACTAATGTAAATGTTTTTATTACACCAATTTTCCAAACGATTTCCATGTGCACCACAGATATAAACCTTGTATGACGAGATTTGAATGAGAGAATGCAAATTGATTTTTCAAAGGTACAAGGTTCCAGAATTATTTAAAACTTTAAGGCAGAACAAAACAAAATAGGAAAAATTAAAAGAACAAATTTGAAAGCTTCCGGTTTTACATATAGCTGACAAAAATGTCTAAAAGATGCCTACCAAAATTTGTAATCTTGAAGGTTTAACCACGTGCTTAAGACTTTTTCGTGCTAAATAATTGAATAAAAAGCCAAAACTTTCCCGCGAAAAAGACTAGCAAGTTATGACTTAAAGTATGAGATACGTGATTACACCTTCAGACAAAGAAATGAGTCATAACTTCCATATCAAGAAACATTATTTAAAAATATCCTTTTTTTTCACCCCACGATCGCCGATTTACTGATTCATACCGGGGTTGCTCCACTGCGCTTAATAAGACCAAGTCGTCGTAGACTTGGGAACGTAGTAGACTGAGGGTCACGTTTTCGTATCAATGAACTACCACTATGAAATAAGCTATGAATATTCAAATTTTGTTGCGGTTTTATTCGTGAAATTAAGAAAACTTTCAGTTGCAGGGATTTTGTTTTTCAAAAATCAGGAGATGGCCTATTACTTCATTTAAATAAAGCCGGACCATATGCAATAACTTCGGCATCGTCATTTCGATAGGGCCTGGTCTCTTCAAACGCAGGTATGTTTTATACCGTAGACCAAAATCCGAAAAATTCGCCTGAAGATCATTTTACATATAATGTAATCAAAAGAGGTAACAAATTTCAAATGTCATACATCTATATTCCCAGAATCAGAATCTGACAAATCTCCATGACTTGAAGACGTGTTTTTATATATGTTTTTTATACATTAATCGTAATTTTTGTGGTTGCCTTTTATCTACTCTCTGCGTAAAAGTCAGTATCACGTACTTGCTTTGATAGAATTTATTTTATGATTTTACAGCGTCAGCCTTATATTTAGCGAGACAATGTAACTATCAGGGACGTAATTTTATTCCATTTTAACCGTTGACTACATGCATTCAAGGAAACCTTGGCGTCAGACGGTACAGAATAATTAGAAAAACACATATTTGATTTTTTTTTCAGTAGATTGAACAGTCTAATTTCAAAGGTTCTATTGACAGTCGAACATCCTTTTCTACATCTTCGATAAGTTTAAGAAAAGGATGAAGAGGAGAGAAATGGATCGTAACCGTAGGCTAGCGAAGGTGACGTTTCTAAAACCTAAATAGTCGGAAATTTTTCATCAAGGAACATGATTTTTTCATTTAAATTTTATGTTTATAATTTATCAGTACAATTTAGAATGGAACCTGAACTGTAATTTTGTAAACCAAATTTCCCCATTATTTCTATGAATCAGATTTCATTTCCAGGTAAGGGACGACCAATTGATTTTCAGGGGAAAATTTTTTTTTTCATGAAAATCTCGAGCAAATTATTTATTTTCACAAATGTCACATCAAATTATTTATTGACATTTGCAACAAAAAATTGATTCATCAAATCAAAATCAAATCATTTATTTTCGTGACAAGTAGGATAAGAATATTTATTTTATATTGGCACCAGGATTAAGTTATTTATGTACAAAATCGCCAAAAAATCTAAAGCAATCTCTAAAGTAACCAGAGATTCTGGCGATTTCGACACAATATCATGGATCCCCTCTCTCTTTTTAATGTGTTAGTTATTTATTATTTTACATCTATCTAAATAAAAGTGACAACAAAAGTCCGAGTCGATCAAAGGGAGAGACCAGTAAGGATAATTCATATAACATTCGACTGAATCAGGGAAACACAATCCAACACAGAACATTTTTGGCAAGGTTTTTGGACAGGTTGATTTGTGGGGTTATCTACTGAAAAAGGTTTATTATTTTTTTTTAATTAATTATTACTAAATAAATTATTTACATGATGTATTTCTTTATTAATCTATAATTATTATTTTGCTAATCCAATGTGTGAATGCACAGAGTGTAGGTGTTGATATTATGTTAAGATCAAGGAAGGCGAAACTCCGAGCTGTATACACGCTTTCACTTGACAACAGTGATATTATCCTTATTTAAAAACCCGTTTTTACCTTTTTATTTAAGTTATGCAGTTCACGTTTCAGAACTTTATCAAACATTATAATTTTGTCGAAGTGAACTTTGTGGAACAAAAGGCAAGCACTTTTCAAGGTATGTTTAATGTTTAACACTGACCTGGGTTCTGGGAGTAGGGTTATGTTTTCTTAATTAAAATATTGTGATGCGAAAATTTAGGGATGACACGATGGGTCTGTTCTCCCATTTCCCTCGTTTTACTTTTTTTCTTTTTCTTTCTTTTTTTCATTTTTTACTCCTTTTCTGAATTCCCATATTTTGTTTTCTTTTTTCCCAATTGTCACTTTCCCCTAATTTTTCGATTATTTTTCCAATTTCACAAAATTTTGGCCCCATTCTCTTATTTCTCAAAACCTTATTCTCTCCAAAATAAAGGTCTGCAATTGGGATAATTTTCAAAAATTAAAATTGCACCAAGCTACCAAAAAATCTGTCGTGACCCATTTTGTGTTTGGTTTTAACACTACATTGAGTATTTTAGACAGGCACTACAATGCCTCATATGCCAAAATTACTGGCTTTTTATGCCCCCGCGACGAAAAGTCGGGAGTCATATTGTTTTACCCTTCTCCGTCAGTCCGTCTGTTCGTCCCTTCGTTCGTCCGTCCGTCCGTCCGTACGAATGAAAAACACAACTATTTTTAGAAAGTTTGCTAATAAATTCTAACTACTTCAAAGGAATCTAAGTTACAATAAGTAGATGTGCACACACATCTTTTGGAATATTCAAAATGGCCGCGGTTGCCATGGAAACTGGAAAAAAGGCGGGAATATTCAAAGTGCCTCAAAATGGATGAAAATTCAAAGTGCCTCAAATATGATGAAACTTTACAAGAAGGATGCCTAGCACCCATAGAAATGATTTTGGGTCTCAGAATTTTCAAAATGGCTGCCGTTGCCATGGAAACTGGAAAAAGGCGGGAAAATGGATGGAACTTTACAGGAAGATTGCCTAGCACCCATGCAATTGATTTTCGGGCTCAGAACTTCATTTTTATATATTTTCAAAAAAGGGGAGGCATATCATTGTGTCCATACTTGTACTGTGTCAACACCTGTATTGTGTCAACACACACTTAAATTTGCATTAGCCTTATTTATTCAGGGTTTAATTAGAGGGGGCATTATTGGTTGCCATTCGGCGACAGCTCTTGTTTTTTTTTTTTTTT
>MJUU01020315.1:13716-40490 GCA_002080025.1 Modiolus philippinarum
TTTTTTGTACCCTGTAAGTGTCATATTAGAATGGAAATAATTCACAGGAGCGTGAATATATGTTGATTTTACCTCGGGTTTGCCCTTTATGCCTTTATTTTACCCCTAGCATAGGCTCTGGGTAAAATATTTGCCATAAAGGGCCAACTGGTGGTAGAAACGCCATATATTCACTCTCCCATGAATTATTTCTTAAATTTATGTGGCTTTTTTCCATTCTAAAGATAAACAGGGACTCAAAAAGCAGTGGATAATAATAAAGTTGTAATTTATTATGTCATCGATCTAAGACAAATGTCCAAATGCACCCCTGTGTATTGTTTTGTTGACTATATATGTTGTCCAGTCAAAATATTTAGATTTATTTGCTACCCATAATTTATTAGAATTGAAACCTCCATTTTCAACTGTGAATGATTTCTAATTATTGCTGGGCCATCATGCATAATGAAAGTGTTCAGTATTTTGATTTATCTCCTTATCTAGATTTTTTTTCGTCGTTTTATATTTCTTTGCAAAAATGAAATTATCTGTTTTTCATGTATTTTGCATTTGTTACTCTTTCAATCGAGATTTCATTTATTTCATCTCATATTTTGTTGTTTTATTCAGAATATAAAAAAATTAAGTTTTTATTTATATTTATTCAGATCTAGGTTAAAAAAAAAAGAGTATGTTATGCAGAAAATGTTTAAAATTGCTTGTTGTTGTCAATATTTGTACATGTATATTTATGTCATGTTATTAACTGTAATTTTATGCATATTTCAATCTGTGAAATCTTACATCTGTAGGTAAGTTTCCTGATGAAACACGATTACCATAACACGGCTATGGCTATGACAAGTGAAAACCAGGAACCACAAGTTGTATGGCTAGATCAGAAAGTTTTTGTCAACCTTGGTGCCCTAAAACCACAGAAAGGATGAACTTGTTACCTAGATAAATGTAAACATGTCATTCAACCAAAAAAGAATCATGAATCAACATATTTATCTTGTAAACAAAAACTAATTATTATTCATGTTTTGTAAAAAGAATGCTTATAATTTCATACTAAGTAATATAACTGAGCAGTTTATAAAACAAGTTTGTATAGGGTTTGGATATTTTAGTAAAACCTTATATGAAGGAGTAAAATTAAATTTTTTTCCTTGCATTTTGTCAATTTTCTTTTGATAGAATGCAGTATATTTGATCACTTGCACTCACAAAGAATAGGGATAAATTTCCTATAAACTATGCATCTAAAAATTTGTATTACATGGGAATCTTTGAGTAAAGATAACTGTAATATCTTAATTGCATTTCGGTCCTTAATATATAAATAGATGAAAATCATTTTAAAGTACCGGTATGTTTGTTTACAATTCTGGGGCACCCTTTATTTAGTTTTGAATCTGAATATATTATTCATCAATGCTTCATTGCATTTTGAAACATTACAAAAAAATCTGTAGCTCTTCCAATTAAAAATGTCAAAGATTTTGTTCCCCTATCCAGTTAAAAATCAATATTTTTACGCCTGGTTAGTAATTGTGTGTTCCCCTTCATTAAAAACTATAAGAATATATTATCACTGTTCAAATTACACTTGTTGTACCCATATACTGGAAATGTTGATGCATGTGTAATGATTGTGTATAAAAGTCATTTGCAAAAAAAATATGTTGCTTGAATACCCTGTTGAGGAAGTTGGTGAATGACTATCAAACTTAACATGTTAGTATTATAGAACTGGTTCTGATTACACAAGGTGTTCATGTGATGCATTTTCAAACCTGCTGGAGAAAAAAAGCTTGTGTCTATTTATTAAACCCTCTAATAATGTATCACTGCCATTTATCATAATTTCATATTGATATGATATTTTTTAATGTTAATGCTTATTTTCATGAATTGTGAATTTTGTAATTTCTTCTTGTGTATGACTTACTTTTAAAACACTGAAATTTTTACATTTTTTTTCACCATTCTTACATTTGCATGTGGATGTATTTCCCAGTATGCACTTTTTGCAAATTTGAGACTGAACTGAGAAAAAAAAATATAAGTTTACTTCTCATGAAAATAACCACCTTGACATTACTATCAATGCAATATTTACATCATTTCATGCAAGGGTTTTTTGGAAAGGGATTCTGATTTAGGAACTAAGCTGTCGAATAATGCATGGATTGATCACAATTTTCTGAGTTATGATTCCAAAAAGATTCTTTAATCTGTTTCCTAAAAATTGTTTGGCATTACAGAAGTTGCAGATATTGATAAAACATGATACAATACAGAAATATTTAACTAACAATAAGTCCCACTTTGATAGTATTAAGCCCTGTTGAACATAAGAATTCAGATTGACTCAATTCAGGAGTCTCTGATGGAAACTTGTTGATTATGAAATTTCTAACATTGAGGGAAATAAATTTACAAAGTGTTAAAAAAGCAAAGTTTTCAGAGCTTTTAAACCTTTTGATATTTATTTCATGGAATGTGCAAAATTTCATAATTGATGAATTTAGGTTGTTTCTGTAGTGATTAAAGGTACAACACATGAACAACAGCTAATAAACACCAAAATTAATTATGAGTTTAAAAAAAATCCTATAAGGCAAGCTTTTGATAGCCCATTCATTATCTATGTTGTTGTCTTACCTATAAATTTTAAGTAACAATTTATTAAAATTATCAACATGTATTAATAAATGTTTGCATCATGCACAAGATTGAATGAAGAATGGACTGTTTGATAAGAAAGAAAGATTATTGATGGTTTAAGCTATTTATAGAATTATTTATTGCAATTAAGTGGTGTATGGTTTATTGTTTTCATTAATGCTGGTATGCTTGAGTCATGTAGAATAAAAATTGTATGCCATAGGTCTGTTTTTTTGTTTTGAAGCCCATATACTGAATATTAACACTAGAATTAATGATACAATTATACTGGAAATAATAATACAATTTTTACTATCTACATTTTGTAATTTCTGTTGTAAATAAAAATTGAAAAAATATCATAGATCCTGGACAGTTTGAATTTTGAAAGAACAAAAATGAGAAGGACCATTAGTAGACATTTTATTTGGTAATTTCGCGAGGTACTATACCTTAACCTTTCACTTGGTTAAAATATTCGCGGATCTTCGAAATTAGATTGTAAAATGTTTGTTATTAAAAGTATTCACGTTGGGGTTATATTCGCGTAAAAGTCTCAAACGCGAATTAAGCAAAAATTACCCCCACGCGAAAAATTCCACGTTTACAGTAATTCTTCTCACATGCTGTGTTGAAGAAAGACATTTTTTTGCTTGACCACCTCTGTCACCTTTCAGCATTCTTAAGGTAGTATGGGAGTTTAAAATTGTGCATCATTTTTGCGCATGTGACAAAAAAATGGAATTCACTTTGGGGACGTTGCCGAAACCATTTCCAATGTCTTGTAATAGTTAAGTTTGATGAAATATGCCACTTTTATTGCATAACCATGCAGAATATTGAACCTTTCAGCTAACGCCAGTTTAATTAAGGGGAGATAATTTGTATACAAATAATAGGAAAAAATGTGTTTTTCGCGATTTATTCAAAAATAAGTTCGGTGACCCCCATTTTTTTTCATGGAAATTGAAGGACAGTATATTAGCTATTAATTTACCAAATTTTAAAAAATTCTGTCTGATGTAACTAAAATAATTTAAAATTTTGTTAGAATTCGCTAATTTTTCCTATTATTTCAACCAAAATAGTAGATTTTTACATTACATATTTCATTCTTATATGGCCGGTGACCCCTTATTTTTATTTTATTTTTCGTATACTCTAGTAAGAAAGGGTAAATCATGAAAATATCAGAAAATTCTATCTGACAAAATTTTAGATCCCCGTACCACCTAAAACATACAGTGATGTTGGAAGTACACAGATGTTGAAGAAATAACTTTTGTTCTTGTTGTGTACTGCCCTGAATGCAAAGCAGGTGTCTATAATGTCCAGCTCAGAACTGCCATTGGTCTTCACTTGTGCTGCCCATTTAAGTAAAATGGTAGGTTATAAGAAGAAGAGTCCTGTTTCCTGTAAATTTAAATAGGAAATTGTTGTTTAGTACACAATCTGTTTTTTTTCTGGTGTTTATTGTAAAACTTATTTGTGCCGAAAACCTTTGCATCATTGTGCTTTTGGTATGGATTGACTACAAGGCTAGATAACCTGCAAATTATAAGTCTTCAAGAGGAGAGACTGTTTACCATCTTATATCTTTTGAGGTATCAGATTCGTTTGTTTATGATTCTATTCAAACGTGTAGACAAAACCACACAAACCAGACATATCTGTCAAAAGTGAAGGTTTTCAAGCTTCTCACTTCCACAAATTTTCTCTAAACTTTTTTTTTTCAAAATAAATGAATTTTATGTATAGCTTTTGCTGCCTTTCTTTGCACTGTTCGCTCGCTTTTATTTCTGATCTTCATATCTCTTTCCCTTATGACCTGCTTGGTCATTCTAAACTAAGGTATCTACGGACGTTGATACATTGTATTCTCCATATATCAATCTTTGCAACGACCTGTTCTGTTCTGTTCTGGTATTTTCCTCCGATGTGTGGAGCACTTCCTTATTAGGAATATCTTACTTGGAATGGAGAGTAATGTAAGTCATCGAATGTGTTTTATTGGCATCTTAGTAATCATGTCTTTATTCCGTCTTTGCTTGATGCCATTTATCTTTAAATAAAGAATATAGGATCTTTGATAGAACAGAAAATATCTTGAGCAACTTTGTGTTCAGTCCAGAATAATGTATATATAAGGTCATTTATCTAATCTCTTAACTGGTCCTAAAGATAGACCAATGTTAAGTTAAAAGGCTGATGGTGATACAAAACGTATATCAAATATCCACAGAAATGTGATATACCAGTATACATGTGTAACCTCACCAGAGACTATAGTCCCTGTCCTCACAAACCAGATGTCACCCTAGTAATGAAACAATGGCATGGACATACTAAACAAAAATAGTTTCAATACTAGATTTTAATTTCTAGCTCATAACGCTATAACCAAGTGACCTTTTACAATTCATATGGTCAAAAACCCAATTTTAAGAATAGATCTAAGGAATACATTGTTTGAAGTATGAATTCATTATACCCCCGCTTTGAAAAAGCGGCGGGTATATAGTGATTGCAGTGTCCGTTCGTCTTCCGTCCGTCACACATTTTTGGTCAAAGTTTTCTTAGCTTGTATATGTTGGAATGATTTCATATTTGGTCAGAAGCTTGATTATGATGAGTTGTAACATGTAAGCTATTTTCGGGTCTGTCGTGTTGCTACTTCCTGTTTGCTGATATGTTGAAGTTTTACTATAACAAACTATGGATGAGAAATTTTCGTCACAGTATTCTCAGCTGGTATCTGCTGGAATGATTTCATATTAGGTCAGAAGCTAGATTATGATGAGTTGTAACGTGTAAGCTATTTTCGGGTCTGTCGTGTTGCCGATATGTTGAAGTTTTACTATAACACACTGTGGATGAGAAATTTTCGTCAGTTTTCTCAGCTTGTATATGTTGAAATCATTTCATATTTGGCCAGAACCTTGATCATGGCGAGTTGTAACGTGTAAGCTATTTTCCGTTCTGTGGTGTTGCTACTTCCTGTTTGTCAATATGTTGAAGTTTTACTATAACACACTATGGATGAGAAATTTTCGTCAAAGATTTCTCAGCTTGTATTTGTTGGAATGATTACATATTTGGCCAGAAGCTTGATTATGATGAGTTGTAACGTGTAAGCTATTTTAGGGTCTTTCGTGTTGCTACTTCCTGTTTGCCAATATGCTGAAGCTTACTATAACACACTATGGATGAGAAATTTTCGTCACAGTTTTCTTAGCTTGTATATGTTGGAATGATTTCATATTAGGTCAGAAGCTTGATTATGATGAGTTGTAACGTGTAAGCTTTTTTCGGGTCTGCCACGTTTTCATTTCCTGTTTGCCGATATGTTGAAATTTTACTATAGCACACTATGGATGTGAAATTTTCGTCGCAGTTTACTTGAATTGTATGGGTGGGAATGATTTCAAATTTGGCCTGGAGCTTTATAATAATGAGTTGTAACGTGTAAACTATTTTGAGGTCTGCCATATAACCACTGCTAATATGTTAAAGTTTTTTACTATGACCATTTGTGGATGATAATTTTTCGTCACAGTTTATTTGGCTTGTATAGCTGGGAATCATTTCAATTTTGGACTGAAGCTTTATAATAATGAGTTGTAATGTGTAAGCCATTTACAGGTCTGTTTGCATGCGCTTCCTGTTTGCTGATTCTTTGATGTTAACTATAACTAAATTAATGCTGAATTGCAACTTCCTGTTTTCTTGGCTTGTATGAGTGAGGGCGATTTCAAATTTGGTCTGGACAACTGTTTAAAGAATTATATTACACTTTGGAAGCGGGGGTATTCATTTGTGGCCTAGCGGACCACAGTACTTCTAGTTTAATAATATACAGATCCATAGAATTGTAAAAGGGATTTATTTTCCCTTACCTGCATTTCTGCCAAGCTATTGTTTGAGGGAAAAGATTTATCAATCTGGTTGAATGATATTCCCTATTAAAGACCAGTTACATACATTTGTACAGATTTTATTTCCTTTTGCCTGATAATTTGTATTTAGAAATTTACTGTTAATTATGCAACTACGGTATTTTATTATTTTAGAACAATTCTGTTGTTGAAGAAAAGCTACAAAGTAAATTTAATGAATCAAATGGTACTACAAAGTAATCCCAAAAGCTTTTTTTTTTCTATTGGCAAGTTTTTATTATATCAGCTGTGATATCATTTGGCATCTGTCAACATTCTTTTTACCAGCTGTTAACTGCAACAGAATTTAATCACTTTTCTCCTTGGTCTTCAGAAAAGTGATGTCTTTTGGGTGTCCTCAGACAGTGAAGATGAACTTAAGTCTTTCATTGACTATGTTTCTTGTACCATCCGGCCATCAAATACACTTTTAATATTGCCAAAGATAGTCTCTCTTTTCTCGACATTAATTGTTCCATAAAGGATGGGCAAATTTCCACCTCAGTGTTTTACAAACCGACAGACGCCCACTGTTACTTAAATTGTGGGTCTTGTCATCTTAAGTCATGCAAAGATGCAATTCCAAAGTCACAATTTTTACGACTTCGTCGGATTTGTAGCGATGAGCAGGACTTCAAGACTCAATGTAACAGAATGAAATCCTTTTTTGTTAAGAGAGGCTACCCAAGCAAAGTTTTGGATCGAGCTATGATTTCAGTTTCCTGAGTGACCAGATCTGAGGCTATGAAGAAGAGGGTGAGAAATACGCACGACCGTGTGCCGTTGGTTCTGACATACCACCCTCATAACAAAGCCATCAAAAACATTTTGATCCGTAACTTTAAATCCATAGTTCTCAAGGACGAAAACATGTCAGCAGTTTTCCAGGATTCGCGTCCGATTGCGGCCTTCAGAAAAGGGAAGAGTCTAAAACAGCACCTTTTCACTAGCTCTTTCAAGAGTGCTACTCCTCAAATTCCCTTTGAATTCAAGGGCACTAGAAAATGTAAGCGATCTCGCTGTCTGACTTGTAATTTTACTTGGAAAATAGATTAAGTAGCAGGACCGGCTAACGTCTTCAAACTAAAAAGTGGTTTCTCCTGCACTACTGAAAACGTAGTGTATGCTGTTGGTTGCAAACTATGCCAGATATGATCTATGTGGGCGAGACTTGTCGTAGATTAGGTGATCGCTTTGTCGAACATAAACAGAGCGCCACCAATGGAAAAGACCGCCCCATGGGTGAACACTTTCGGCGACCCAACCACAGCATACGTGACATGCATGTAACTGTCCTTTTGCAAACTAGTGCGGGTGAGAAACAACGACAGTTCCTTGAACAAAAAATTGCCCATTTTCTGGGGACTGTTCGACTCTTTGGCATGATTGTTAAGAAACAGTCCATTTCATGATTTCACTTTATTTGAAATAACTAAATACCGAAGTTACTGTGAATTTAGGTTCTGCATATGCGCATTTCGACAACTTATGTCTCTTCAGTGCAGATAAAATCTAAACGGTTGGAAGACCATAAACTCAAAGATGTTTAAAAACTGATAGAGAATAATTAACCAATATTATCTAAATGTAAAGCAAATATCGGGTAAGGGCAGAGCTTTGCACGAGGGAGATGCTCCTTAGTTTTCAAAAAAATTTACAAAATTTAGATATTGTAAGGTTCCAAATAGGATCGACTTTTGTGTCAGCACCGAAGTACTGACTACTGGGCTGGTGAATACCCTCGGGGACTAACAGTCCGCCAACAGTGGCATCGACCCAGTGGTAACAAATAACTAAATACCGAAGTTACTGTGAATTTAGGTTCTGCATATGCGCATTTCGACAACTTATGTCTCTTCAGTGCAGATAAAATCTAAACGGTTGGAAGACCATAAACTCAAAGATGTTTAAAAATTACACGATTGCACAGTACATTATACAAATGTTTTGTTTTCTTTTTGGATTAAGTTCAAGATTAAGCATTATTTTTACAGGTGATTTTCGTTACACGTTAGTCAGTAGTCTTCTCTTGTATCCTCTACACCTTTTTCCATTTTTCTGTCCCAGTTGCCCCTAGAAGAAGGCCGTACTGGCCGAAACGTTGGGCACACTTTCCTTTCAACCCGTTTTGGTTATTTTAGCTGTTTTTTAGTTGTATATTTTGTTTAATTTTACCTTTTGATTGTGGCCTACCTTACCGTTTTTACTTTGTTTATTTACATTAATTTGTGGCCATTGCACAACATATATTTTATAAACTTATAAAAGTTTTGGATGGTTTCCTTTTAAACTTATGACCAGCAAGTGGGAAACTGATGCAAGCCATTGGGAAACATGGTTTAGCATTAACTCTATGAAAAATGAGAACAAAACTTCGGCAGCCAATGATCTTGAGGAGACTCTTCCAAAATCGTATTCTGCAAATCTATGTTTAATTATATGGGTCGACAGGTGGGTAGAACATAGCTGATTCTATATCAAGTGCGGAATATATTCCAAGACATTTTCTGAGCAGTCTAACCATTCAACAAGTTAGTTGGAATGGCTCCTTACAAAATTTTGAGCTAACGACGGTATAGATGACTACTAGTCGATTTGTTTTTAGTTTCGGACAGATGACATCTAATATGGCCGCGAAATTGTCTACTGTTTTGGTGATCGGATCTTATAACTAATCTGAAAGGATAACACTTGAATGCTGATAAAACTAGATTCATTATGTATGTTACAGTAGGAAAAGGAAAAGGAGAGCAACATAATCTTCATGAAGCCAGATTGAGGCTGACTTAAACTGCATAATGGGAGTACAGGAGTGCATACTTATTTTCATAGTTATCAGCAATCCATATTTCTATGACTTAATAAGAGAGGCAAAGGCAGCATTGTAACCAAATTTAAATTAGTGCAAATGACAATGACTTTATCAGGAAGAAAAGGGACAGTACTGTGGTTACAATCGTATGGCTTTTTGGAAAAGATCGATAGGAGTTCACTGAAAAATATGAAAGCACAGTACGTACATTTTAGTTAGCAGCAATGCTCATTTCATTGTAGCAAATCGTGCTTACACTTCCGGACCACCTGACGATACCTCAGTTTTTATAGAGGTTCACACTGCTAGTGCTTTGTTTTTGTGACGTTTTTTGTTCATTTTTGTTTAATCGTTATGTCTTTGTCATACTGTCTCAATTCGTGTTGCTGTGAATTGCCGTGATTTTGGATTTATGATTTTAGAATTTCCCCTTTCCTAGTTCTTGCTTCGGTATTCGCTTGCCGATGTATTCAGGGAGTATAGAACACTGAAATCACAAACAATCGATACCTTTGAAAGGAAATGTGAGAATTTTTAAGCCGAGATAAGAAAAGAATCTTATAAAGAAGTAAAAAGAAAAATTGTAAAACATGGTACATTTTATAGTCAGAATTGCCAATAACGAGCAGTAAGTGGAAAAGATTGTGCTGTTTTCATGATTAGATTTAAAGAGGAAATATGAGAACCGGAATGCTGATTGTTTCAGATTCGTTATGACAGTATGACAGGAAACAACGGCACTAGAATATCGAAGGAATGACGAAGAGATGTGGTTAAATCAAAGTCCACAAACATGCCATAAACAAGAACACAGAAAAACAAAGACGAAACAAGGACATGAGACAGCAACAAGGCACGGAAATAAAACCGCTACATTCAGAACTAAGGCACTTATAGTGTGAACTCCCATGAAAATGTGGAAACACTTTAATCGTGATAAAACGAGATTCAGAATGATATACGAAAGAGGAGAAAAGCACTCTAATCACGATCATATCTATCTGTTTAAGCTTTTTTTGTCATTTTCAGATCAGGGATAATAAATGATCTAAAAGGCTTTGTAATTATCACAACATTGTAATTACAATCAGATCAGACTCTAGTAAGTATGACATGGAAGCACTGTAACCATGTTCAGATCTAATTTGTAAGGAGGTTAAACATGGTATTCAGAACTGCCTACTGATGTATTGATTGGAAAAAAATGTGTACTGTTATTTTGATAAGACTTTCTTTAAAATGACCAGTGATATAAATACGGAGGAAAGACAAAAGTACTGCAATCGTGATACAACTTGATTCATAATGATTATGACCTTATCAGTATGGAAAGAAGCTTGAGTACTGTACTGGCAATTAGATTGCACTTGTAATGAATGAAAGGACAATCAAGATTAGACCTTTGTAAGTTATGATAGAAGAGCACACTTTGCCATGACAACAAAGAACTTTGTAATTATTTCAAGTTAGCACTGTCATGATCATATGAGACCTTTTGAATATGGAATAGGAAAACAGAGAAATCGCATCAAATCAGACTTTTATAAACAAAAATAAATGAGGACAACAGAAGAAAAATGAGATGAAAAAACACATATACGGAACATACACACAGATTTAGATGACCTTGGATGCATAAAAAAGGAAAGACGCCGACTGTGTGCACGATCATAAAGATTATTTGAAAGGAATGGAAACAGAACTGCAGCCACGATAAAACCAGACCTTGTAATGACAGATGTTTTAGCACTGTAACTCATGGGGTATTAACTTCAAGAATTTTGGGTACGGGTGTGCGGCTCACAATTGTTTTACCTACCCCATTGATATATATGCCTACTAAAAAAAATGACACCCATTCATATATCTCTAATACATTTATATGACCTATTCATATATATATATATATGTAAATAAACAGCTTATATCAACAAGTGTTTGACTAGATTTGAATAATATCTTGAAATACTACCCATAAAGAATTGACTCATTATTTGACATACAGATCACAGATGAACAGTCATTAAAGTATGTGCCCAATTCATGTCATTTGTGGAAAGTACACCTTATTATATATACCGCATCAGAAATTCCCACCCTTTTCATATATTTGCCAACCCTAAAAAGTAGACCCTTTTGAGCCGCACATATGTACCTACCCTTTACATGGAAGTTAATACCTCGTGCTGTAACTAAGATCAGACAAGATTTGTACGTGTATAAAGAACGACAGTGTAATACTGTGATCATGATAATATTAAAGATGTGAAAAAAGGAACAGGATAGCCATTTTCCAACGATTACTATATCATATCAGTGTAAGGAAAGATAAAGAGTCAATCATTGCTAGATGAGACCTTTGTAAGGACTGACTCCATCATCCTGTGAAACATATGTAGGAATGGATAGGATAGGACTGTCGCCACGATCATATGAGACCTATGTGGGGATGGATAGGAGAGGACTGTTGCCGCGATCATGTGAAACCTATGCAAGGCTTTATAGGAGAAGGCTAGCGATCGATCAGTAAAACCTCTGTAAAAAATAAGAGCAATGCAGTGAGAACTGAATAAGACGTCTGCAATGGAGGATAAAGAGGACGGTTTTCCAAATTATATCAGACTTTTGCAAGGAAGCGAAAAAATACTGTAATCACGATCAGATTACAACGTTTTAAAGAAGGCACATGCTAGGAGATTATTGTAATTACTATCATGTAAGAACTTTGTAAAAGAGCACTGTTATGAGGATCTATCAATCTTAAGTAACGAACGACTTGACAGCAGTGGAATAACGATCATATATGACTTGTGTAAAGATAGGAGAGCACTATTGGAATGCTCGAACCACGTATTCAAAATGACCAAGGGCTATAAGACATGGAAAGTAAGTGTTTACTTTTCTCATAGTATCAGTCTATCAGATCTCATTTGAATTACAAGATCACAGACTTTGTAGATAGGAAGGCTATGCTTTGCTACTAAGACCATATCAGATTGGAAATGACAGTTGTTACTGGTATCTGAGGAAGCAAAGAAGGGCACTATAATTTTGTGAAAAACGATGTTCATTAGGAGAAGTAAGAGAAATGTAATCGCGAAATGGTTTAACTTCGAATGACTGTTAGTTGGAAATACAACTTCGACAGCCAAAAGAAAAAGATGCGTAATAGATCTAGAGATATCGCAATTTAGATACTAGTAGCAGAAAAAATGAGAACAAGTCAAAAAAGACGGAACTGAACGAGTACCCGACACAAAAAATGATGCAGTAGTAGTGATTATGCCGTGAACGTTAACTCCATATGCTTGAAATGTCTGAATATAGGGTCTGTAAGTCTCGTCATGTGACTCCCGAGATTTGACGATAAAAGTGCAATGTGAAAACATTTCCCTCCAAAACATGACGTTGCAGCATTTTGACGTCCAAATTTGTGCTTGAAACGTCATATGTTTTTGATAAAAATGCAACTTCCGGGTACAATTGATGTACCAGAATGTTCCAAAATTGAACGAGACTTACAGACCCTATTATTGTTACAGCGGGAATTTAATTTATTGGGCAGTAAACATACGTATATGAAAAATTAGAATACAGCAATCACTATGAAAAAAAAGGTTTAGAGTTATAACGACTGAGTAAGGACAAGTCTTGTTGTTATCAATTAAAAATCTCAACTAGAACGATTATTACCTTGTATAGATATTGAGAAAAACATGATTACTGCAATTATTATAAAGAAAATGTTGGAAGGGAGGCCACTCTTACTATTGGTTCTGCTGACGATGTATGGAGATATGATTCAAAATGACTGCAAAGGCTAGACTCAGAAAATGAAACCTTTTTTTTTAAATAAAAATATGGTTAATTGTATTATGATTTGATTAAAACGGAACTTCAGTATTATGAAGAAAGACAAAATCTAAAAATTTACAGAATGGCATGGATAACATAGACCTGTTTCCAAATCAAAGTGATAGCGGTTTTGCGCGCAGGAAGTGTGTTGCTATGAAAGAAAACCACGACAGTGTATGAAGCAAAGTGAAAAGAAGCCACTTCGAAACAACGGCAGTAGAATACCGAATGAGCAAAGCACAAGATTACACAAATCAAAGTTCAGAGACAAGGCAAAAGCAAGAACATCAGAAGGTTCATGAGGTTTGGAAAGACTGAAAATGAAATGAAACATATTTCAGAACGATTAACAACTGTGTAGTGATTGAAAAAGTTCTCCACTTATTGGACCAAATGGAACCAAAATTTGTAGCTTGAAAAATTTTGTCGAATCTTCTTACAACATAGCCGTCGAAAAGGCACATAATGAAACATTATATGGGGATCCATAAACAATCTTCTTATGTCAATCTATTGTGTCATTTCTGACCAAACTTTGTCATAGTGGTTAGTGGATATTTTTACTTTAAGAATCGTGCCCATGATGTTGATACAGCATGAACGATGACTGCCAGTGAGGAACAAAGTTTTATATATTATCCTATATGGGGAATATGGAGGAGATAGTGAGGGCCATCAAGGAAATCAGGCAAATGATGATGACCGACGATGACAACTTTCTAGTAAGCACCCATGTCACATTCGCGGCGGTGATTTTGAATCGAAAATGGTTCGCGACCACGAATACCTAACCAGGTTTCGTGACGCATCAAACACACAGTGCATTGTAGATTTCCAACTGCCAAGGCATGTTCCCATCGTATCTCATTACCTCAGGGGTAACGATGCCCTCCTTCTTGTAAAGTAATTGCAATTCGAAGAAGGACAGGTGGTCTGAATCTAAACACTGACGACTACATCGACTTCTCTAGTAGGGTTGTTGAGAGTTTGGGGTGAGGTTCGTCGATTTGGCCACCGTGCGCGGTCCCGGCCTATGAATCCTCTGAGCTTGGAGTATGAGTCTTCCTAACAGAGGCCCGGCACCTGGATCGGTTTTCAGCTACAGAGCTGCCGGGCGCATCCCCAGTTGGTGGATAGGGGAATGCCCTGTCTATGCGGGGTAGTCAGGTTATAATACGGAAAGCCTGACCGCGAACCATTGTAACCAAACTGTTTGGAGAAACGCCACGCTCCATGCAGTATAAAGACCCCTTCTACATTTCTCTAAAGAGAGCAGACGCATTGGGTGTCGTATAGAAGGCTAAATTTCCTGCCCCTACCCATTTTTCCCCTTTTCAAGTGGCAATCAAAAGTCGTTACACTGGTTGTCCCTTTCACCTTTATTTCTTTCTTCTTTTACTTACAATTTTTTTGAATTGATTAACTTGTTCTCGTCCTGATATACTAGTAGCTGAATATTGCCCATTGGACGTTAAACTCTAACTAATCAATCAATCAATCGTCGATTTGGCACGTTTCATTCTCAATAAGTTTGAAATCCAGGCTGGGAATATTTCGCATGAAAAATTCAAGACCGTGAAGCCGAATTGTGGTGACCGCAACGAGCTGATGATTCGCAAGGGGGTATTCCCTACAATGATATTGATGGACCTGTCAAGATGGAGGAGACTTAACTTCCACCCAAGGAAGCTTTCTATTGCGCGTTTTCCGGTGAATATAACCCTTTTCAAAAAGTGCTGTGATCTTTTCCCGGATTGGAACTCTCCCATCAAATGGAGTTACAAACACTCTTCTCTTACGGTTATCACTCGTACGGGTAGCTAACAATATAAAAATCCTGAATACATTTTAATTATAACGAAGTTAGTGCAGTGTCACAATAAACAATGTTCTTGTAATCTAAATATGAACAGTGTTATGAACTGGTTTAACAACACTTGTCGTGTTGGGTTGATAACCGGAACTGTTTCATTGTATTTAAATGCCGAAACCGAAAAGCGGACAAAATGATTTTTCGAAAAGGCATATATCAGCGACGAGGACTAAGCACACAGCAAGAGAGTCTGGAAGAGATTCGATTGCGAGACCATACGCGACTAGTGTCTTCGATGATTTCATGGATAACTGCATTGTCAACTATGGGCTAAACATTGCACATACTTCAAATACCCATGTGCTTTTGAGGTCAGATTTGAGCTGTTATGCAGATGATGTTTGAGAATGTAATTGGATTAGCAATTAGACACCATTCAATTACCTGACTTACCTTGAAGCCAAAAATCTCTATGGGTGGGCGATTGCACAACCGTTACCCACAGGAGACTATGAGTGAAAGGGCAAAGAGGAGATCGAAGAGAGACCCTTGTCTATCTGGATAATTACGAGTATTGGGATGTGGTAGAGGTTGATCTTGAGTACCTCGAGGATCTTCACGGAGACAACAACTTCTCTCTTTCGTAAGTAAATATTGAGCAAGCTGGAGTCTTGCCTAACTGGGCAAATAAATATGAAAAAGAAAGGAAATGGGGTAATTGTCAAGGAGACACTATCCCATCTTCAGGTTAAAAAGACCCTAAACAAAGCATATAGGGGTCACCTTACGGTCTTCAACACAGTGGGGAACCTCACACCATATAGGAAGCCCAAAATGGCCCCGTCAAAAGTAAAAAAGTGAATAAATCAATGGAAGCAAACCACATCCAATAAAAATAATAAAGTATATGTTCCACTATAGAAATCTCAAGATGTACCTTCAGAGGGAAAGAAGCTAACCAAAGTCTATTGGATCACCAGGTTTTGGCAATCTCCATGGCTTAAGAAAAATATTGACCTGAACACCGCTCTCCACACTAAAGTTAAGACCGACTTTGTTCAAACTGATGAATGATTCTGTCTTTGACAAGGCCATACAGAATATCCTGCAAAAGGATAAGCGTCCGACTGGTCACAAGCGTTATCTGGCACTGAAGCTTGTAGAGAAGCCTAATTTTTATCCGACACAGGGTCTTCTTCTCTGGCAACCTTGCGGTAGTCCTCATGAAGAAGGCTTAGTTTAAATTCGGCAAGCCGATCTATATGGGAGCTTACATTTTGACCATCTTCAAGGAACCTGATGTACAAATTCCACTACAGATTCGTACTGAAGATGTACGGCGACAACTCTCGGTTGTTCATTACTCACATCAATAGCCTAACCTAGGAAACCTTGACAAGGAACGTGCAGACCATGTTCTCCATATTTCACATGGGAGTTCACACTGTGAGTGCCTTTGTTTTGAATTTTGTGTTATTTCTGTGTTTTGTAGCCGTCTTACGTCATTGTTTTGTGTGCTCTCGTTTTGGCCATGTCATTGGATTTCGACTTTTTTGTTTGATCTGCATTGATGAGACATAAGTTGTCGAAATGCGCATATGCAGAAAATAAATTCACAGTCACTTCGGTATTTTGTTATTTGTTATTATTAATCCTTTGTTTCTTCGGTATTCTACTGCCGTTGTTTGAAGCATCCACCCGAGTATCCCTTCAGCATCATGTGAACAAAAAGATTCAAGAGGTATTTAGGATGAATGAGGTGGCAAGACCATAACTAAGTTCGTGTGGCTACGGGCGAATACATAGGCCTTTAAGGTAAAAATGTTGAAACAATCAAAGAAGGCTAATAGAGTATCTAAATGCTTCATCATATAAACGACTAAAAGCGATGCCATGAAACCCAGCAAGTGATCAGCAGGTGCATCATCCGGAGCCACCTCTTCTTTCAAATCTACTAGTATAATAATGAGATCAAAAGGTGTATGTTGCACTAAACCAATAACAAGAGACGCATCCTCCAAGACGGGCGTCTACCAAAGCGAAAAAATATGCAGAACAAGCGTTTACCAATTAATCCTCCAAAACAAACCCTATCGAATGTCAAGCTCGAGGTAGCCGCCTTACGACCTTGAGAATCTCGCAATTGCCTTATATCAAGTACCATACCCCATCGAATGAGGCATTCTGAATAACGACGACCCTGATGTCCCGAAACGCACTGACTTGATGGGAAAAGCACAGAGGTCTCAAGGTATACTTCGATTCTTACGACCTACCACCACCCAAGGGGATGATGGATTCTTTGTAGCCCGAGATTCGATAAAACACCTATGAATTGCAGTTGCGTTGAGACTTAATGTGTTTAACTTTTGCTTGCACTTGCAAAAGTTTCTGGCAGACAACGTAGTGTTCTCATCTGGCTGAAAATAAATGGACAACTTGATGTCGAGACCCTGGATTAGGAAATGAATGACCACCGCATCACCAGACTAGGAGACCTCGAGATATATGCCTTGAAATACTTCCAAGCAAAGTCAGAGTGCAATTAATTCAAGACAGACCTAAGCCGGGTGAGCGATGAAATCGATGAATTCATAAAAACAGCAATGCGACACAATACAGAATGGAATGCCTTTCGGTGGTAAACTGAACATCAACATGAAAATGCAAGACCATTCAATCTGCAATTGTACCAGAGGAGACCGAGGCAGACGAGTCAGTCACTAAAGGATTGTAGCCAATAACGACAGATAGGTCCAAAAATACAAAAAAAAAACAAAAACAAACAGTACATTTTAGTTATGCTGTACACGTGTTTCAAGGAGTAACCTCTCATCAGCAGCATTAGTTTCAAATAATATGGAAAGCAAATATCTAAAGGTAGTGAAAAAAGAAGTGCTCATTACCAAAAATATCGAAAAAGGAGGCAAAATCCAGTACCAAGGAGATCCACCGAGTGCAATACTCGGAATTAAGCCTCGGTATTTTAAGTGGTTAGAATTTTGATAAAAACAGTGAATTTCTACAGAAAGGTAAGGTAAATTTCTCATGCCAGACGAGTCTGACAATTGGTCTGGTGAATACCCTCGAGGACCTCTGGTCCACCATCAGTGGCATCGGCCCTATGGTTCAAAAATATAAAAAAAATACCCAAGTTGCATAATATAAACAGTAAATTTTAGTAATGCTTTACGCATGTTTCAAGGAGTAACCTCTCATCAGCAGTATTAGATTCAAATAATATGAAAAGCCAATATCCAAAGGTTGAGAAAAGTCATACTTCGAAATCGATGATATAGTGGAATATGGAAAAAAAACTTTGAAGCCATAAAAGAGAAAAGGTAACGGTTCAACTTAGTACTTGGTTCACATGTCCCTACTATAGACACTATAGTAGTCGAATCCATTGTAATTCTCCTTAAATTCAAAAATACTGTTCCTGTTCTTTTTTTAGAGACTGGAAAAGAATTATCGATTGGAGTTTATTAGAGGTCTGGTTGTTGGATCCAGACGTTAATCTTTCAGACACACTTAACATCGCCTCGGATTCACTGCCACAACATCTTCTTAAGATGGTAGACATCCTGGTCGGTTCATTGGAGCTCGTCTCAAAGAAGGATACCTGCATCTCTTTAATTCATTGAGGCCGTAGGTAGGTGGCTGCGTCCCTAGAACCTTGGCCCTGTCTTGAGAGTTGCTTTTCGTTGTGATTCAGACTCAATCGCCAACACGAAATCACGAACAGGTACCAAAACACCTTGGCTTCCTGCTGATCTCGGGGAACGCGACGACTTTTTGCTGAGCAAAGCAATACTACTCTTGAACGGCCGCAACAACAACGTCGAATGCATCTACCTGTGTCAGACCTACTTCAAGATTGCCCTAGAAGTCGATCCAGGAGAACGCCAACTTTATCTGCCTCTTCATACAGAACAATAAGAATAGCGAGCATCTCCACCGAGACCATTGCAATGACCTCAAAAGATGCAATTCAATGTTTTGTGTGACCTATGCTTATGTAATTCAAAATGATTCTTGACCATCGATCTAATGAGCACCACCACAGTAACGGAAAATATCAATGAAATTTGTACAGGTTCCATGGAATCTAAAATGAAAAATCGATTGCTTCCAAAATATTTTCCCAATAAACCAGCAAGAGTTTGGCGCTTTAGAACAGTCACGATCACCAACATCCAGTGAGTACGAGCAGAAGTGGGAACGTGCGCTTATCACCTACACTCTTTTTCCGGGTTACTTCTCTTAGAAATGTGATGCTGAAATGTTTATGCAACGAGCTGACCTTGAAGATTTCAAAGGAGAAGTTTTGCAATCACTATCAATGCTGTCTGGATGAAGAAAAATGCAAGAAATTTTTCAATTACTTGAAACTCGCATAGCCACCACAGACACGGTGTAGAGTCTGGTAAATCAGAGGCATCAAGTACAAGCAACCATGCTGTCTTGGTTACATCTTTAGCCCTTGAAACCTAACATCCGTCACGGTCAAGGGACAATCCGTGTCAGGGTAAAAACAAATGTATTAGACAATTCAAACGCTCAGGGGCGCTCACTCAAGCTAAGCTAAAGGCGTTAGAGGTGTTCTCTTAAACGCTTATAATCATTCGCCAGCGTTCGTTTGCTTAAACGCATAGGGACGTAAGCAGCGTTAGCTCTGGCATTAATTGGCGTTCGTGAGTGTTCGATGCTAAAAATGAAGTTCATCAAGATCACCAACCAGAAGCTGTGCGAGGCACTTGCTAACGAGTTGCAGGACACAATGTAGTATCTTGCAAGCATCTGGTGATGTGTACCAATGTAATTATTTTCTATCGAGAACCCTGAAGATAACGAAAGGTGCAAGTTAAATGGAAGGAGATTTTGTCAAACATCTATAAGCACGAAAAGTTTAAAGTTTTTTGTAGGCGTTGTTTCTGCCGAAAGATCATCCTTTGTTTGATCGCCTTTATATGTGCACCCCTGCCTATCGACGAGGGAAAAACAGAGTGCGCAACGAAGGCGAGTACATTCTGCTGCATTGCAGAAGGCTATAAATAAAAAAAAAATACCACTAGTAATCAACCAAGGTTAACGACAGAAGTGTGTGGTGGGCGGTAAAGGGTTGTTTGAATTTCCTCTTCTCATTCAAAAACGTTAGAATTAAGGCTGTGAAGACCACCAACAATACATATCTAAAGAAAGCCGAGAGGGGTGCCTCCAGGGCATTTAATTATGTCACCGTAGCAAGGATCGAAGCAAGATCCAACACTAAATGACCCAACAACAACAATCTCATCCAAGGCAGTAACATTGCCACCATTCACGACTTTGCGCACAATTTTAGATAAATACACGATGTCTGAATTACTTACCATCAACGAAGAATTTACCTTCGATACAAGTCTAAAGGAGTATTAGATCCATGAATAAGAACCTCAAGACGGTGCCCTGCTCAACAACGCCGGTACAATATCGACACCAATAATGAGTTTCATCACCCATGCGAGGGCTACCTCTTTGTCTCTTTGTCGAAGATCGTCTTCATAAGAACTATTGAATTGCCTACATTGACACAGATCTGGTGATACTTGATCACTACGGAATCATACACCTCTTTCCTAGCAAAAGCTACAGACTTTGATGCCAACAGATTGAAAACGTCGATGACCCAAGCGTTGCCACCACAATGCTTGAAATGCTCACCTAACCCTACAACTTCTCCGCATTTCAAAGACTCAAACAGTTATGGTTCAAAGATTCGACGGAGGTAGATAACACCGATAACACCAAATCCACCAATAAGGCGTCGTTCTCCTTCATCATGCCCATCAAGAACACCTTTTGGTTTACCAATGACTGAAGGTCGTCCATGGATTCAAGTATAAACTCTCCCTGGTGCCAATGCAGTTCTCAGAGTCAATGTGGCTAACGACGCGACCAAAGTGGTCTTGCAAGGTGTCCTGGTTCGCTCTCCATGTCATCCACCGATGAAACCAAAACTATGATTGTTGTACAAGACAATAAGAAATAGGTACAAGATCAACTGTGGATTTCGAATAAGGCAATGCGATTTCATAGCCTCTTCAACACTACTCACTTCAACTGGTGCCTGGCCGTCAAAGGGGTCATCATAGCATTTTAAAACAGGAGCAATAATAAAATGCACAACGCCGTCGCACTTGACTACTGTCGGTTGCGAAATATCCATCAAGGACAGGGCTTTTATTCCTGTCTACATCTTGATGCCACCTGAGGGTCTTCAACCAGAGGTGAACAATATTCATCCCCTCTGTTTGTCATTGATGTGAGTCACCAGTCTTAGCGAGTGCAGGAATTTACCATCGACATTCAGATCGGGACCGAATTTTAGCGAATCTTTCCTGTCACAACCGAAGCATTTCCGCGTGTTATCTTTGACAGGATCACCCAGTTCCACCCAGAAAGCCGGAAAATGAATGTTTTGTTAAAGGTGAAAGCAGGTATGTGCAGTAACGAAATGGATAAGATTCACCTGCACCTTCTGTTTACTACACGCCCTGCAGAGGTATTTTCTGCTATCTTGGTGGAGGCCACAGCCTCCAGAAGAAATGGTGGGCAAAAAATGGGAACAAAGCCTAGTAGCTGCAGTCTACGCTGCCACCTGAAAATGAAACGAATTGCTGACAACACGGAGCCTAAGCAGAACTGTATTGCATTGTTTCTGGAACAGGCAGCCGAATCCTGACCCGGTTCAAACACCCCACTGCAATTACGTCAGGAACAGAACCATGAGATGGCCATATTGAAGCTAGAGACGTAATGTTTATGAAGACAGCAACTCATTACGTTACTCCACCATACAACGGTCACCATTACCTTGATCACTGGCTCGCATTACATCGAAGAGATTCTACTACAGGGACAGCTCAACGAACGCAAAAAAAATCATCGGTGCCAATTGCGTGTCTCTGACAGCAATGTTCATCCAAGCCAGGAAATATCGTGTTGATTTTGATGTCCACAAGAGTATCAAAGCCGTGCAAGGGTTTGATCATATGGTATACACTCACTATAGGTGCACGAATGGCTAAAGGGGTGAACAGTTGACATCATCAGCATCAATAGCATCATGTTGAACAGTGACATCATCCATGGTGGTTACGTGAAGAGGTGGAGCAGTCTACCATCTACAGTTTCCTCCCAGGCGTTGATCTCTGCATGAAGATCCCCCAAATCCAAAAGATCAATTCAGTGTAAACGTATCTCACCGATCAAGATTGTCGCCCCATCAACCTTCTCGGAGAAAACCTCGCCATTTGCTTTCATCTTCACAGAGTATAAATAATGCCTTATCAAGAATATGGTTTGAAAACACAACGGCGGTAGAATACCGATGGAACAAAGCACGAGATTACATAAATCAAAGTCCAGAGACAAGGCAGAAACTATAACGCTAAAGACAGAGGACTAGAGACACTACACATCCACAAAACACACGAACACCATAAATACAACGCTCAAAAATAAAGGTCATGCTGACAAACTGTAGAGGGCAGAGTCCAGAAAGATTGCTGGTCATAATTCGTTTGTCCAATTTGAATCCCAGATGCACTCTTACTATGTTACTAACTATCGAGAGGCCCAAATGATCACCAATCTCATACAGAAAGGCCTCTGTTGAAGAAGAAAATGCAGAAAATATATGGTTTCCTATCCATGCATGGGAGCTCTTCCCATAATGGTCGAGACAAGTCTACCGGCACTTGGTGTGGCTAGGGTAGCAATGCCATTTCTGAAGCCATGGGTTCTGACTGCAGGGTAGCAATGCCATTTCTGAAGCCATGGGTTCTGACTGCAAGGGTCTTTACCTTAAACCATCCACTGCCGGAAATATCCAGGTTGATAGGTTGTATTTGAAACGTGGTCAGCAATTCCGTGATGGTTCTGTCCTGATCTTAGGACCCAACGGCCATTTTAATTCAAAAATGTTTTCCTGCTCGGCATGTTCCTATAAATAAAAGAATGACGAGGTGGATGCCAACTGCATCGACTAAATGGAAGAACAGCTGAAAGCAGAAATCAAGAGATGACACATGCTTTGAGGGTCTACAACCTTCTGGATAAGGTTGTCTCCACAGCCCTGGGTGTCTTTTCCGTTAGGTGTCTGTTGATAACCATAGAGCGTATACCCCCCTGGTAGGTGCAGCGGCATTCTTGCCCCTTAGCCTGTGCTAAAGCAATATGGCCTTGCCACTAACCTGGAGCCAAGTCGCAGGAAAAAAAAAGTGTCGGGACACCATGTGTCTTACCGAAACTTACAAATCCAATCTCGCGGGTGGAATACACGCGTTTGCAATCTGCCTGAAACACAAAATTTCTATATCAATGTTGCGTTTGTATCCCCATGTGTAAATGTATCATTTTTATCGTCGTATAGAGGTACTCATGCTTGGCTTTCTTGCATGGTTTGACCCCTGTGTTCCGGAGGAAGACTCCATACAAGGGATCTCTCTATTTAAGATCGAGACAAACCCATACTATTACGGTTTTTCATTGTCTGCCTTTGGGGATGATACTTCCGCTTTTGTTGAACTTACCGCCCACTTCTGTCACCTGCAATATTTTGTAGATCATCCCGATAGGTGACATCTTTTCATTTGGTGGCTTCTGGTTCTATCCTTACCTGTTCCTTGATGGCATCTTTGCTGATAAAGTCATCCTCTCCGTCGTTGTCAAATGCCATTGCGTACAAATATCATGATTTCCCCAATGCTCAATTTGAACACTGTCCGTTTGCATTTCGTCAGTAGGTGTGTAGGTGCCATCGAAATACAAAAAAATACGGGGAAAACGGGGATTGAGTAGAACCCTTCTTTTCACACTATTGTAAGTTTCTACATAATTGTTTGGTAGAAACCATAAAGTTATATTCCTAAAATTTGAAATCCTCTTTTCATTCCAAAAAATTAGGTTTCCTTCTAATTCCAGACTCAACCCTTTGACCGCTGCTTTGCGTTTATTTTAAACGATCATAGCATCATGCTGATCTTATCCTTTGACTTATTAATACATAATGATATATAGAGATTAATACATGGCCTTTTTCATATCAGCACGGTTATCATCCCGAGACCCCATATCAGCTAACTAAATACCGAAGTTACTGTGAATTTATTTTCTGCATATGCGCATTACGACAACTTATGTCTCTTCAGTGCAGATAAAATCTAAAATTTTGGAAGACCAGAAACTCAAAGATGTTCAAAAACTGATAGAGAACAAATAACCAATGTGATCTAAATGTAAAGCCAAAATCAGCTAAGGACAGAGCTTTGCATGAAGGATTTACTCCTTAGTTTCAACAAAATTTACAAAAAATTAGATATTGCAAGGTTTGAAATTGTATCGGCTTTCGGGTCAGCACCGAAGTACTGACTAATGGGCAAGTGAATACCCTCGGGGACTAACAGTCCACCAGCAGTGGCATCGACCAAGTGGTAACAAATAACTAAATACCGAAGTTACTGTTAATTTATTTTCTGCATATGCGCATTTCGACAACTTATGACTTTTCAGTGCAGATAAAATCTAAAATTTTGGAAGACCAGAAACTCAAAGATGTTCAAAAACTGATAGAGAACAAATAACCAATATGATCTAAATGTAAAGCCAAAATCAGTTAATGACAGAGCTTTGCATGAGGGAGATAATCCTTGGTTTCAACAAAATTTACAAAAATTTAGATATTGCAAGGTTTGAAATAGTATCGGCTTTCGGGTCAGCACCGAAGTACTGACTACTGACTACTACATAATTTTAAAGTTTTAATGTTTCTATTTCACAGATGAGAATAAATATCTTTGGGTAGATCCAGAATTTATTACCGAACCAACAAACGGCGACTTTGACAAAATCTGACTTTTCACTGGCAGTGTGACGGGTGCCACGCGTGGAGCAGATCATGCTTATCCTTCCGGAGCACCAACTCATCCGTATGATCATCATAGTGCTTAATAGTGTTCATTTTTGTTTATATAAATTGGTTTTGTCTTTATCATTCTGTCTCATTTTGATTTTGATATGAATTGCCGTGATTTTGGATTTTTTGGAACCCCTTTCATCATTTTTGCTTTGGTATTCTTAATGGTATTCTTTTGCCGACGCATTTAAGAGTTGTTGAAATATAAATTATCGAATTTTGTTAAGTCAAACAAAACCGCCTTTTTTTGTCTAACTATCGATTGTCAACAATATAGTTTGATATATTTAGGGGATTTTGCCTCAGATTTTGCTTTGATATTAGGTGAAGGTAGTCCGCTTTCCCATGGTCATATTTTCAGGATGTGTCGTTGCCGCTTTGATCAAAATGTATAGGTAATTATCGACCTATATCCAATACACATTAATATACAGATTTTATATCAAATGTCCTTTCTGTGCAAGGTGTGTATTTATATACGTACAATGACCTTTAAAGAGAAAAGTCCCACAATTGGCTAATCATTTTATATGTCGGAAGTAAAATTAGATTTACGCTTGATAAACAATGTCGTACATTTAGTACACCTTAGTGACAAACAAATTCTTTAGTTATTATGAATAATAAGACGAACAATTTTTTCCATATTTTCTTTTGAAAGAAGTTATTTTAGCTATGTTTATGAATATTTTGATTGACTGGGAATCAAGTAATTGACAATGTATACAATAGATACTTATGTATTGAAAATTAATAGACCTTTAGATATTCGTGCACTTGAAACTCATTTAAATGGGAATTTATAAAAGAAGAGTCTATTTGTAGATCTTTCTCATTTGATCATAAATATTTGGTGAGTGAACATCTATCATTTATTTCGATATCATAGTGGAATTTTATTAAATTAAAAGTTTTGTGCCAAGCCCCAACCCCTCTACCCTAACCAGGACTTATTTTAGTCATATAAATGAACCCCCCNAAAAAAAATAAAATAAAATAAAATAAAAATAAAATAAAATGAAATAGATAAATAAAAATATAATAAAATAGATGAATAAAAATAAAAAAAAAAACAATTTAATAAATTGAAATAAAATAAAAATTTTCTTGACATTTTCCGGTAAGTTAATTGTGCTGTAGTTGCACCTAACTTATAGCGGTTGTTTAATGAGTATTTCCTCGTTCATTAATAGTTTTACTATAATAATCATTAATTTTTTCAAATTTTCTAATATATCCATCCTTCTTGAAAGTGTTTTAGGGTTCATCGAACACCAATGAAAATAATCTAAACGTGTGGGAATTCCCCTATGTACAACCCTGGTTTTTGTTTTTGTCAAGAACATATATATACAAACAGGTATGGATTATTTCCAAATTTATTGATATATTTTTAGCAATAGTTAAAAGTGATGCGAATTTTTTTTAATTTTCAGTTCAAATTTTCACTAAGTTTTAGAACCTTCCATGCATTCGTATTTACTTCTGGGAACAGTAGTATTTCCTTGTTTATTGTGAAGGCCCTGGATATATATTACCATATGCAATGTATGCCAAGTCATATAATGGGGACTATAATTATTTGATTTGGACCTCATGATAATTTTATGCTTTCTCGAGAACAAGCATTTATTCAGATAAAGCCAGTTATCTTTATTCCTGCTTATTTTCAGGGGTTCGTTTAGTCCTGATTATTTTTCCTTGAAAGGTAGTCCATTTAGTCCCGGGCATTTAGTCACGATCGAC
>MJUU01020315.1:42577-77035 GCA_002080025.1 Modiolus philippinarum
CGAACTTGTCACTAACAACTTATGTGCCATGTTTTTCGTTCAGGTTCGAAACATTCGGGGAGATACACGGAAAGGTATTGTTGTTCGTCAGAATTGCGAAAATAAGTGATAAATGAGAGTTTCGGGGTACTTACCATATTTGAATAAGAATTTTGGAATAAAATAATTTTCTAATTAAAAATGAATTCGAAAAGTATAATTGAGAGGTACCTAATTCCCAAAATGGTGGACGCTGAGAGTCTGGATAATTTACTAAGTATCGGCATCGAAAATTTATAGAATCTTATTAGTTAAATTATATGTTCCATTCCTGAAAGAATTTCCTCGGGGGGGGGGGGACTGGGAAAAAATCAAGAATTTAAGTGTTCAGAATATGATTGGCACCAAAGACGTACGAAAATAACAAATACTGGTATATGTTGCTGAAATTTGAAACTTAAAAAATTATAAATCTTTCGACATTTTCAGAAAATGAAAAAGTTGCACGGAACCTGAATAACTTGATACCAAAGCTCATAGACTTTATGCAAAATCCTTTAATTATGTAAAAAAATGAAGGAACAGTTGTTGCATGATGCATGTTATTTTGGAGACTTTTGCTTTGCACAGCAACCAAATAAGAAAAATAGAATACTTATTGTGCATCTGCAAGATATATATATCAATTTATTTAAAGCACAATTTACACACAATAAAGGGTCAATGGCAACATATGCATTAAAACTGTAGATACAGTTTGACTTAGTACATGGAAATATTATAAATTAAAACATGATGTTCTAGAAAACAAAATATTTTCACATTGCATTGACAGATACGGAACTGGATTGTATATATGTATATTAGCAACATTCATTACACTGTCACAAGTGGTATCTGTCTGTGGTTTTTAGATGTAAAAAAAAAACAGAGGGAATTACCCAATTTGAACAAAAAGAATTGGCGCATTGCATCGCAATATTTTTTTGGCACAAGTTATCAAAAAATGATTATCATCTTCTATTTCACCATTTAACGTGCATAATAACGATCAATTTCAATCATATGTTTAATATGTTTATTTGAAACAGCAATACATAAATCTAATTTTTAAAGAAAAGTTGAATGCAAGTGCAAACAAAATGCTTGAATCTTAAAAACGGATTATGTCTCTCCTAATAGGATAGATATGTACAATGTTTAAGGAAAACCCCTCCGAAACATACAATAAACTGACTTTAAAACAGCAAACATTGATTAGCTCGAAAAACAGTATCATATAAATTAAAAGCTTATTTTGTTTTATTTTTATCTATTCGTTTATTTATTTATTTTTTTTTTCGCTTTTTGGTCCAATAAGGGATCCCATTTTTCTCGGAAACTGTAGGTAATACCCAGTGGCAATACCTCAGTCAAATTCGTTGAAATATCTGCGGTGCATGCACAAACTTGATTTACCAGTACTTTATATTTTTTAATAACTAGACAATTAAATACGACCTATTTATAAATATCGGTTATTTTGGGTTTTGATAACGATGAAAATTTTCAAGCTTAAAACTTTTCGTTCCAGTTTCACAATTGTTGCATTTTACTACAACAAGGACACCGAAACAACACGGTTGATATTATAGAAAATCATAAATGAGAGATATTTTGTATTATTCTGTAGAAAATGCACAATAAAACCCCATTTTGAAGTGTCTGATCTAAAACCAACGGAAAAGATTGGCGTATTTAAGTAAATTTCCTAAGGATGGAGAAATTTTGTTTAGTTTCTGTCTAAGGCGTTTGACCACCTGTTATTATGCCCATTTGTCACAAATTTATAATGCCATGTTTTCTTGCAGTTGACTCGATGAGTGTCCTGTGGTTGTTTATATGTTGTGGTTGTCGGGCAACGGATGACAACATTTGTAGGACCACTCTGCCATGCAGTTAATTTTATGTTTGTTGACGATCCTGCATTCATGTGTACGAAGCATGGGTGTAGCATTGCTCGACATCTAGCTATGAAAACCGCTCAAACCGGTGCTATGAGCCGTCTTGTACCTCATTGTTGAAGGCCTCATGGTGACTTCAAGATGACTTACAACATTGTTGTTCTATTGCTTTGTTTTAGTAATTATTTTAAGAGACTATGTCTCATGTACATTTACTCAATATCCTTTCATTGTTTAAGTTGAAGCATATGCTTCCGTGCCTATAGGATACAGAAGCAACACCACTGAAAAACATTGTCCCGTATGCAGCTTATATTGTACTCGAAAACTCTTTTAACATTATTCATTTCTACTCTTATAGTTAAATATTTTCCAACATTCTCTATTAAATTCAAATTTATATCTTTTATTGTGCACCTGCTGACACTTCATGCTCACTATTTCGATTTTACAAATTTAAAGGATTCCGACCAACCTTTCAGAATATGTTGTTTACCTGATCTGCGTGTGCACACTGATTTTTAAATTTTTATTTTACTGATTTTAAATGTTCCTTCATTTGATAACCCGAAACTCCTCCATGAAGGGGACCGTGCAATAGTCCGAAGGTTCATTGGTCCGAAGGTCCATTCGTCAGAATTTAAGTTTCATTGATCCGAATTCCAATTAGTCCGAAGGTCTGTTGGTACGAAGATCAATTTTCGGCTATAATTAAGAAATATAGACAGGGAATTGGACAATACAATAACAGATAATCACTCAATAACACAATAAAAGTTAACCCCCTTGTCCCCCTCTTAAAAATTATTCCCCATGTTTTATGCAAACTCTTGGTAACTACACGGCTTACGGTTAAGTGTTTTTTTCTACAAATAAGCCGATTTTTTAAAAGTAAGGAGGGTTAATAATAATATTGGCAAATACTGCCTTTTATAATCCTTTGCCTTATAAAACTTCACCGGTGGAGCCCGTCTTCCGAAAAAGGGGGTTTCAGTCAGAATCAAGTATATAAAAGAGGAGTTTCTTGTCTATTTTTTAAGCTCACCTGGCTATAGGTCCAATTGGGACCATACTTGGACAAAACTGTCCTTTGTGGCTCCGCTTTGAAAATGTAAGATGTATGAGGTTAGTCCTCATCACATCCAAGATGGCCGCCAGCGAAGAACATAGCATTTAAAGATCTCCCCTGAAGCCATATAGTCAATTGGAACCAAACTTGATAGTTCTTTGTTGGTCCCCTTCAAAAAATGTTTGTGACAAATTTGCACTTATCCTAGATTGCCTCCAGCTCGACACTTAGTTCAACATTGGAGAAGGGGAAACACATTCAAAGATCTTCTCCTCTGAAAGCATTTGGCCAAATTGAAACCAAACTTGGACACAGTGGTTTTTAGTTGGTCCCCTTTTAAAAAGATGGATGTTTGCAGCGGGGAACATAGTTCAACATTGGATCCTATTGACATGCAATTCAAAGATCACATCTGAAACCACAAAGCAAATTGCAATGTAAATTGGTCATATTAGTCCTTAGGTAGTCCCCTATATAAATGTGTCTGGCAAGTCTGCACATCATCAATCAATCAATCAATCACTCAATCAATATGGCAACCAACGCTGAACGTAGTTTTACATTGGACCTATGGGAAACATATTCGAAGGACTAAAGTGCTTGATTAGTCATGATGTTCCTTAGGTGGTCCCCTTTTAAAAATGTGTCCATTAAGTCTGCATCGCTTCTAAACTGGCTGTAATGGCATAAGGGAACACAGTTTAACATTAGGGAAAGCATTTCAAGATCTTCTCCTCTAAAGCCCAAAACCGATTGACAACAAACTTAGTCACAATTGTCTTTGGTTGGTCCCTTTAAAAAACGTGTCCAGCAGGTCCGCACATTTTCCAAGATGGACGACATTGGGAACTTAGTTTAAAATTAGACCTAATGGGAAACATCTTCTCCTCTTAAAGTACCTGGCAAATTGGGAAATACTTGGTTAAAATGGTCCTTAGATGGCCTCTTTGAAATTGTGTGCCGCAAGTCCAGCGGGGACATAGTTTAACACTTTCTAATACTAAAAAGTATGTAAAAACATTCAAGCAGTGGCGGATCCAGACCTTCTGCTAAGAGGGGGCACGACCCAAAGTTTATCAATAAGGGGGCCCGGAACCCAATTTTCTGAAAAACCTCTAGGAATTTTAACTATTTTCCAACCTTGCACCCCAACTCCACCCCCTACCCGCAACGGTCTTTGACTGGTCCCCTGTAAAAAGATTTTAAGTCTGCGCCTCATGCAGTACGGAACTTAGTTTAACATTGAGTTTAAACCATATTCAAAAGTCTTTTCCTCTGGAAATACTGTTTGGAACCAAATTTAGACACAATGGTCCTTAGATACTCCGATTCCAGAAAGGAAACAGTAGGTCTTCTAGATCCAAAATAGCTGCTAGTTGGGTAACTTCATTTTTTTAGTTTCGAAATGTAATTCTGACCACCTGTTTTAAAGTGCCCGCAACTCACTATTTTATAAAGCCAAGTTTTCTTACATTCGACTTGATGAGTGCCCTGTGTTTGTCTATATGTTGTAATCGTCCACTAGCTTAAGACACTAGTGCTTTTGTCGGGCAAAGGATGACAGTGATTGTAAGAGCAATTTGCCAGTTTAATTAATGTTTGTTGTTCCGCACCCATGACCAATGAAGACATGGATATAGCGTTGCTCGACAATTAGCAAAGAATTCCGCTAAAGCCGGTGCTAGGGGCCGTCTTGAACTTACTATGAGGTATAAGAAAAGCTCATTGTTGAAGGCCTCGTGCTGACTTCAAGATTAAGAAAAACAATAAAAGCGTTGTTCCTTTGTTTGTTTTTTACCCTGTATTTGTAGAGACTTTGTCTCGTGTGCATTTACTCCATTTCCTTTCATTCACCACTTACGACTGGAGTTTACCTCCTGCAATGTTGAAATCTGTAAAAAGATTCCCCGTGCGAAATATGTATGCTCTCTATATATTTCAGTTATGGTGTACTTGTGCGTGAGAGAATTTCTCATTGGATATACTATTCATCCTTTCAATCACAATTTCAAATTTGGCATTTATTTTTTTTTAATTTCGAAATGAAATGCTGACCACCTGCTTTTAAGTGCCCACATCTCACTATTTTATAAACTTTTAAGCCAAGTTTTCTTACATTCGACTTGAGGGGCGCCTTGTGTTTGTCTATATGTTGTAATCGTCCACTAGCTTAAGACACTAGTGCTTTTGTCGGGCAAAGGATGACAGTGATTGTAAGAGCAATTTGCCAGTTTAATTAATGTTTGTTGACAATCCCGCACCCATGACTAATGAAGACATGAATATAGCGTTGCTCGACAATTAGCAAAGAATTCCGCTAAAGCCGGTGCTAGGGGTCGTCTTGAACTTACTATGAGATATGACCAAAGCTCATTGTTGAAGGCCTCATGGTGACTATAAGATGAAGAACAACAATAAAAGCGTTGTTCCTTTGCTTGTTTTTACGTTGTATTTTGTGGAGACTTTGTCTCATGTGCATTTACTCCATATCCTTTCATTCACCACATAGTTTAACTTTTAATCTTATAACATCTATGTCTACAACAAACTTGAAAATGAGAGCTTTGAACATTGGGATTATTTTGACTGAGTAAGTCAGCCGTGGCCCATGTGAGCGATACAAGCTCTTGAGAGCCTCTGTTACGTAATATTTTGCCTAAATTCTACAGAAACTAACTTTTTCCAGCAAAAAGGGAAGTTCTATCCCAGGACCCCCTTTATCCGCCGATTAAATTACTCGCATATAAGGTGCCGACTTCCTAATTTGAGTCTTTTCAAGGGTCGTCAAGGGCATAAGACGCCCCAATAGACATACAATCCATGTGGAATCAATTCAGTGCGAATTAATCTGAATGTTGGGTTTACATTTATGTTGCTTACTCATATATAGTGAGTTTCATAAAAGAAGGGTTGAGTTTTTATATGTGATAAAGTTTCCAGTGCATTTGCACTTGGTCCTTTCATTCCATACAACGTATAAACTACCTAATGAAATTATAGGGAAAACAGATTTGCAGAAGAGATATTTTTATGTAAATTTTTTTTAATTTTAGCCGTCTTCTTGTGCAAAGATGTCAAAGACCTTATTAAATTGCTTTATTTATTGTTGTTTGTACTTTAATTTCTATTTTGTGCTTTATTTTATTACTTTTTTTTTATTAATTTGTACGTGACAAAACATCGGTTCTTCACCCCCTACTTCCTAGTCTATATTCATGTTGACATAAAAGATATTTTACGTCTGGTATATCCATTTGAATTCAGGTTTTGAATTTCAAAGGCAATGCGATATTATTGGGCTAAGGTTAGTAATGTATATTATTTAGTATGGCAATCATTTGGATCTGATTGACCAGTACCGTGCGCTCAAACAAATTCACATCCCATTATTTATTTTTTTTATAATTAAAAACCTAAATACTCCCTTTTATACTAATATTTTTCAGCACAGTTCCATGAAATAATTTTGATAATCTGATTAACCAAAATCTTTAAACTATTAACCAATTTACCTTTTAAAATAAAGTCTGGTATACTAGGATTGAGAGAAGTAGATTGACATAATAAAATATGACTTTACATTATAATCAGTGGCGGATCTGGGGGGTGCCCCCCCTTATGTTGGAAATTATTTAAAATTCCTGAGTTTTTTTTAAACAGAGTTCCGCCCCCACCCCTTTGGAAAATTTATTGGTCGGACCCTCAGCAGAAAATCTGGATCCACCACTGATAATCCATGTTTTCTGTTCTTGTTCGATTTTTTTAGTTTTAGTTAACTTAGGGCCTGTTCACACTGGAGTTAATCCGAATTAAGTTAATCTGGATTAATTTAATCCGGATTAAGTTGATCCAGTAAGTTACGTTCACATTGACTAGTTTTTAGTTGAAATACACGTAACGTTGTGGATTAAGTTAATCCGGATTAACTTTTGCAGTGTGAATGTTATGTCGATTAAGCCGTTTTTACCTGAGTTAATTCGGATTAACTTTTGCGTAGTGAACGCAGTGTGTATCAGGGCTTTGTTTACGCTAAAAAAGTTGATCCGGATTAACTCAGGTAAAAACACCTTAATACTCAATGCGTTCACGCTGAAAAAGTTCATCCAAATTAACTTAATTCACAATGCTACGCGCTTTTCAACTAAAAACTGGTAATGTGAATGAAACATTCTGGATTAACTTAATTTATTGATAAGTATTGCTGCTTAATTGGATCCAAATTGGGGGCGAAAATGGTCGAATTCTTGAAATATCTTTATGTGGTAAATTTTTTACTAAAAATGATAATTGGTCATCGGTAGATACACCATGAACTATTAGAAATGCGTGTTTTTTGTTCTATGAATGAAAACATAGTACGATTCCCGGCACTTTAGTAAATATCCTGCAAGTCTCAAAGACCAACTTGTTTTGAAATTTTAAAACGAAACCACACTAGTTTTTAGATAGTCTGTGTGACAGCAACTATAATTTGGAATTACCAAAATAACGCAATTCCAATTTTGGTAAATTTACTGGAAGTCTCAAGGGCTAATTGTTTTTGAAATTCTAACTTGCATGTAAGCATAGTTATTTTTTATATCTTTATTGTTAATTATTAGTTTTCATAGTAATAATTTCACTTTTTGTAGCATAAGCTAGCAGTTGTGGGATGGCCATCGTTTCTGATAACGCTGTTTCTAGTTGATTTTGTACAGCATGGCTAGTCTGCATATTACTGGGACCTATCTGATTCCTTTTCGTTGTACCGTCTCCATTGTGTTAATATATCGGTGCATGGATCCCTTGTACACAATCCCAGGGACTACTATATGTCTCTGATAGTCCTGAGGAGTATTTAAGGTCTTCGTAGTTATATGTCTAAATGAGTTGATCTGGTTCTCACTTACTTTACTCTGCATTTGCGATGGTGGTAGATGTTTTTGTTTTGTTCAGTTCTGTTTTTTGTGTTTTGTTCTTGGATCTGTATCCAATGATCCTAGTTTTTTGCTGCGTTCGTTTATTTCTGGACTAATATGTAGATCTATATATCTCTGATTGGTCCCAGTTTGTTTTCACTGGGTATCTTTCAAGCCCACCTCACATTGGTAGGACTCTGGAAGCGGAGAAAAATCATTAAGTAAATATATTTGTTGCCAATAATATCTTTAAATGCGAACAGTATGTAATCATCAGGCTGGACGATGGTATACTGTAAACCAAAAGAAGAAGATGATGAAAGCTCAGGAGCATCATCGGGTGCATTAAAAATTTTTAAAGACGGACTTTCGACCAGGATTTCATTTTCATTCGTTCTTTTCAGTTTTCCGGGATTTTGGATTGGTACCAACAAACAGTTGAAGTCGAGAGCCCAATATGCACCTAAATGACCCAATCATCGTACTTTGAATTACGCCCCGGTTACGCCCCTACGTCAGTAAAGTAGTACTGCGAGACGCTAAAAAGGTTCGGAAAACATACTTTTCATTTATGTACAGGAAGAAGATTTTTAATATTCTAGTATAAATTAATTAAAATAGCATACTGATCAACATGTACTTTAAGTCGGCATCACATACGTCACTCAGTGATCAAAGTACGTCACTAATCAAACATCCGGATATGCGTAACCGTGACCGAGTCTACTACTTAGCCTACCGGAAGTAAATAAAGGACTTCGCAGAACACTCAAAAATCCCATATACTTTAAACGTACATGTAAGCAATGAATTTACACATTATATACTTTGATATTAATGAAAGTCAACCTAGGTGATTCAAGGATTAGTTTTAAATTTGGTCAGTATTCAACCACGAGAATGGCACTGTTTGATTCAGCTCTTTGTAAACATGACGTGTTCTTTTGTCTTTTTTTCTTTGCCTTCTTTCACTTTCACTTTATTTTTTTTGTTGTAAGCAAAAATGAAAAAAAAAAAGCCAAAAACAAAAGGAGCAAAGTAAATAATTTGTACAGACATTATGCATTATGCTGAACTTTATTTGTCATATGAATGTTCATGCGTGTGACAAAATAAGAAGACTGTATATATGCACCGACTTTAAATAAATTTTACTTGCTTACTTACATACAAAGTCATGTAATAAACAAACATGACAAATGAGTACAAAATAACAAAAAGTGTACTATTAATAGAGAGCAAATGATCAATATGATAATAGTTCAAAAAGGAAATGCAAGATTACCTAATTAAACTCATCATGAGTCACAAAAAGGATGGCTGGGCGTTTGGAAGGCTTTATATATACATATATATTTTTGGTTCACCTTAAATTTAAATAAGAATTTAACAAAAAAAAAACCCAAGGTATTTATGATCATTATATCGGAGATGGTAATATTTGTGTACAACAATATTTCTGGTTGTTTACACGGCACATAGTCATCAACAGGTTGATGGGGTGCGGAGATTGAAAGAAGAAGAATTCTGGAACAAAAATTTATTCCAGAATTGTTAAAATTTTCAAATAATGCTAATTAAGTCAACATTGTTGTTCCAGAATTGTTAGTTATGATTGTATTTATATGATCAAAGACTATAGTTGAAACAATTATTAAAGTATACCAATAATTAAAGATCAAAGGGTACATTATATACATACTTTAATTAGTAAAAGAGTGATCAATCAAATACTGGGATAATGTCTTTAATTGGGTGCTTATAAATTCAGCGACATTATCATTTCAGCGACGTTTTTTCTATGCATTATACAAATGTATAACATGTATAAGTAAGTAAGTAAGTAATATTTATTAAACAAATGAATATGAATTCATTGACACCGAATTTTAATAATATTATTTAACAATATAAAATAAGATATAAGCTCATATAAAGAAATAGATTAAATATACATTGATGTTAATTTTCAAAAAAGAATGTAGATAGAGTACCAGTTAGAGGTAGTCCTCGAAGGTATAAGTTCAATGTCAATGATTACGGGACTGTCTTGGTAGGAACTCTACTGTAGTTGAAGGCGGAAATGAGTGCCTCAATTCCAGATTTATCTGTTTTCCTGACCCATCAAATAGATAAAAGCTTACATATTTTCCAATAGAAACAAACTACATGTATGAATTGATGTGAAGTGGCCAGTAACATTCGCCACATGGAAACTGTATACTAGATTTTTTTATTTGACGAAAAAAAAATAACCTGGAAATGGAGACGGATAAGTATGTAAAGAATGCCTAATGGATGGGTTCAAGTACATGTTCAAACTCAACAAAACTTACATACATTGTAACTGCCCATCTTTGGAGATCTGTGCATTAAAAACTCTGACTCAATGTGACATGTATAATAGAAATACAAGTTACAACTCTACATTGCCCTATTTATCTGTCATAAAAATGACTAGATAATAGGTATTATTTTCCCCCCGCTTAGCGAAAGCGGGGGGATTATGTAATGCAGTCCGTCCATATGTACATGGACTTGCGTTTGTAATGCTCCCCGATAGCTCTGGAACTATAGGAGATACAAAATTTAAACTCGGCACCATACTAGAGTATGATCAGAAGTAGCGCACTGTGGATTCGGAATTTAGGTCAAACGCCCTAGGGGCAAATTATGGGCGAAAACGAATTTTCGCGATATCCAATAAATGGCCATTTGGGCTAGAAAGTTGATACTCTGGAATTGACTCACATATTATGTAGCAACTTCACAGAGGTTGTCGGAACTTTGGTATGACCCCTCAGGGTATGGCCTCTAGGGGGTCCAAAAAAGGAAAAAAATGATTCCGCTGGAACTCCTCTTACACCTTAAATAGCAGAAACCTTGTCATAAGGTTATAAGTAACACTATAAAAGTTGTCTGTGCCGCAGGTTTCGGAATTTTGAAATTTGCCCTCAGGGCGGAAAAATGAGCGAAAATGTATTTCGAGATATCCACTAATAAGCAAAATCTTCTGAAGTATTAATTTTTGGAAGCTGAAACTTTGTATGCAAGTTCTATTATATGCATCTCATTTACTGATGATAGCGGACTTTTGGTATGACCCCTGGGGGCATGCCCATAAGGAGCCAAAAAATGTTAAACAATTAGTTCTCGTCAGAACGACTGGAACTCTATGTATAATTTCAATTTTGTGGTTTATATTTTCATGATGAATTATTGGAATTGCTCTTTGAATATGTTCTAAGCTTTTGGAATTTAGACTCTGGTGCCAAATCTGGTAAATTTCCTGAAAATGTCAAAGACTAATAATTTTTGAAATTTCAACATGAAGTTTTAAAATTAAGCAGCTTTTTAATGTCATCAGCTAGGATGAACACTGGGATTTCAAAAATATGATTCTAATTTTGGTAAATTTCCTGAAACCCTTAAAGACCAATTATTTTTTGTAATTTTGCCTAGCAACCATATCTTTTTGATGCCTTATAGTTTTAATGATCATTTCAAAGATCAGATTGCAAAAAACTTTGATTCTAACTTTGGTAAAGTTCCTGAAACTCTCAAAGACCCATTATTTTTGGGAATTCTACCTAGCAACCATATCTTTTTCAATTATTTAGAGTTATAAGGATGAATTTCAACTGTCAGGTTGCAAGAATATTTGGTTCTAATTTTGGTAAATTTCCTGAAACTCTCAAAGACCCATTATTTTTGGGAATTTTACCTAGCAACCATATCTTTTTTTATGCCTTTTAGATTTAATAATCATTTTCAATGGTCAGATTGCAAAAAACTTTGAAAATTCCTGAAACTCTCAAAGACCCATTATTTTTTGGAATTCTACCTAGCATCCATATCTTTTTCAATTATTTAGAATTATAAGTATGAATTTCAACTATCAGATTGCAAGAATCTTTGATTCTTATTTTGGTAAATTTCCTGAAACTCTCAAAGACCAATTACTTTTTGGAATTTTACCTAGCAACCATATCTTTTTTTATGCCTTATACATGTAGTTTCAATGATGATTTTCAATAGTCAGATTGCAAATCTTTGATTCTAATTTCGGTAAATTTCCTGAAACTCTCAAAGACCTACTGTTTTTTGGAATTCTACCTAGCAACCATATCTTTTTCAATTCCTTACAGTAGTGAAGATCATTTTCAATAATCAGAATGCAAAAGACTGATTCTAATTTTGGTAAATTTTCTGAAACTCTCAAAGACTGTCTTTTTGGAATTTTACCTACTGTACAGCTCACATGGAAAACGCAAAATCCTTGTTGTCATCACGGACAAATTTTGCCAAAAAACGTGGAATTCCACCGCGATCTTGAACGTGGACAACTGAATTGAGAACGTGGATAAAATATTTACCTGTGTGGTCCCCTCGTGACATCGTGTTGAACGCGGAATCATCGCAGGTCAACATTTAGAAATCATTAAAAATATAACTAGAAAGAAATGAGCTTAATGTCAACAAATGATCATTTTTTCCCCAAATTATTATAATCAGAAAGTTTGGCAAGTTGAAGTTAAAATAGAATTTTCTTTGCAACAAGTTTTCCCATGGGATCGTCATAGTTATTTTTGAATTACGATAATTGCAAGCCTCAAATACTTTGGTTGTTTCATTGCCGTGAAAAATTCCATGTATTTTCTGTCAAATTAATGTTCTTTCAAATATTTTCATGCCGAAATTTGCACGGATGGAAAATAAAATAAAATGTTCAATGTCAACAGCAAGAATCCCTCGGCGTCTTATAGTTGCGTAATTGTCACTTGTCAGGTCTCGGCTTTATAAGTCTTAAAACTTTTAGCAAAATATTCTGTCAAAAAATCGTTTTCTATCAAATCTTTATCATAAATAGCTAAAAATTTGAAATAAAGCCTGGAAATAGCACATAAAGCAGGAGTGCTTTCGGAAGCCATTAGATTATATACATAATAGATACGCATAGGTAATTTTCTAAAAATAGAACTAAAAACCGACCAATGACATGAATGAAAAAAATCAATATCTCAGGTGATATGAATACACATTAGGTAGAGACGCTCAATCAACAATTGAAGCATGCTTTTAATAACAAATACACATCTAGGAATGTTGAATGTTTTATTTTTTTATTTACATGCATTTGGATTACGTTCATGAACTACGATACCATTGGGACAAATAATGAAATAATTATAGTCCCAGGATACGATTGTAGAAAGATGTAAATATTCCTCGCTTTGCATGTTTGAGACAAAATCAAACATATGATTTCTCTGTGTGGCCGCGATGGTTCCACGATGATTCCGTTTTCAAAAATTTGTCCACGTTGGTTCACGTAATTCAAGGTGGACATCCGCGATCATCCACCCTGCTACACGGAATCAGCTAATCAGTCCACGTCGCGAAAATCCACCCAAAAACAAGGACTTTGAGTTCATCCGTGTGAGCTGTACAGTAGCAACCATATCTTATTTGATGCCTTATAGTATCAGTGATCATTTTCCATAGTCAGATTGCAAAAATTTTGGATTCTAAGTTTGGTAAATTTCCTAAAACTCTCAAAGACTCATTATTTTTTGGAATTCTACCTAGCAACCATATCTCTTTCAATTCCTTACAGTAAAAATGATGATTTTCAACAGCCAGGTAGCAAAAATCTTTGATTCTAATTTTGGGAAAGTTCCTGAAACTCTCAAAGACTCATTATTTTTTTGAATTCTACCTGGCAACCATATCTTTTTGATGTTTTACAGTTATGATGATTAATTTAGTTTCTAAAACACTTTTCTTTTTTTACAAGGGGAGGGGGTCCAAAAAGGGGTAGCGGGGGGATCGCAACCTTTGATTGGCTGTTTTTCATTAATATTCAGATTCAATCTTGTAACAATTCTTGAATATCACAGTATTCCAGAATTGTTGGAAAAAAAATGTTTATTCCAGAATTGTTAGCAATTCTGGTATTCCAGAATTGTGATCGTCAACTACTAGAGATCCTTTCTGGTTCTGGAGAAAATATTATTTTTCCAGGAATCTGCATGTAAAAGAAAGTTAAACTGAAAATTTTAAAAAATAAATAAATAACAATAATAAGGGGCAGACAAATTTTTGATGGGCCAGGCAGGGACGAGAATCCACCAATTCACTCAATATGGCCTAACTTCTGTTTTTATATTTACTGTACATATTATTTGCAGTATTTCAATGTTGCCTACATATTTCAAAGACTCACTACAAAAATAAGTGTCTGGAATTCGAACCATTATATATCTAAACCATGGAAAAACTAGGTTGATTGTCATGATCAGTGTATGGGTTCAAAGAGTGAAAATATACAGTTTCTCTACAAACAAAATGTTATGAAGGGCTTGATATCAGAGTTACCAGTAATCACTCATGACTCTCTTAGATTGTCCATTAACCTATATGTTAAAAACCAATGATTGACACCTAATTGATGGTGATTTGTCTGCTAGTCTAGTTGAAATTTTATTTATCTTCAATTTTGAATGAGGAAGGGCAAGTTCATTTTTGGAAGGGCAAGTAATATTTATAGGTAACTTGTCCGTTGGCAAGTTGACAATTTATCTTTGAATCAACCCTGTCTGGACGTCAGCATTTTCACTATCGATCCTCTGTAGTTTCCATTACCAGTAATAACTCACACTTGATATCAAAAATAACCAGGCTTTCAACTGGCAGTAATTTTCCTCCTTTTTTTGAGGCAGCCCTTATTTTCCTAATTTTTGTGTGAAATTCCTAATTTATTTAACCTTTATTTTTAATAAGAATTCCTAATTTTTTTCATTATTCTGTTTTTTTTTCTTCAGTTGTGTAGATATTTCAGTCTAATAAAGCATTATAATGAAAAGTGCAAGCTACATTGTACACAAATGATAAGGAATCAAGTTGTTTGTTTTCCCAACTTACATGACTTAGTATGTAAGTTATTTATATCTCAAATTTTAATGCAAAATGAGCTATAAGAATATCTTGCATCTATTTCGAATTCTGTAAATATTCTGAAAATTTAGAAGTGACAGATTAAAAAAAATTGATACTTGTCGGTTACTGTAAACACAAACAATATTGAATAAGCTGTTATTTTTCTTTGGTTGTGCTTCAAATCCCCCTTTCCACCTTTCATTTCAAATAATAAAAATATAATTTCAAAACTGTTTATAAAGACCTTTTACAGAAAAGTATTATACCCAATTTCTCAATAGCTGGAAGGGGGATTATACATATGGATGTGAATGGACCCATGATAGAGTGGACAGGTTTGTGGTTCCTTCTATAACCAGTTCTCATCACACTTTTCTCATCAATGGTAAATCTAAAATTTTGTCACTATCTTTATTTTGTATGGTCATGCAATATTATGGACTTTGTTTGGTTCCGTCATCCCAATTTGGTCCCCCTTAGTTTAACAGACAGGTTTAATAGAATACAATGTATATGGAGAACCCTTAACAGATATAAACCAAACTTGGCATGACTGATTCCTATATGGTGCTGATATAAAGTTGTGATACTTTGGTGATTCATCTTCCAAGATGATCATCCTAGAGAACATTGTTTAACATTGCCACTCTTAACTTTTTTAGTCAGGGGACAGACTGGTACAAGTCTGCAGAGTTTTAGACTTCTTTTAGTCTTTTAAATTTCTTAGTTTTGTATGCATACATATAGACCTGTTGATGTCTAAAAATTTTAGATGAAGTCTAATGTTTTTTTTCCTGTTGCACAGATGTTTCAAATTTATGGATAATTAGACTTGCTTAAGTCTGAAATTTGCTAAATTTACCATTTTAATGAGCCAAGCGTTGGTATTTAGATGTGGGGCGTCCAGACCTAATTGGAATTACATGGAAGTTTAATTTTCCATTTTTATCAGAAAATTATTGGTTACTGGGGCAAAATTAGGACAGCAGGTGAACAATTAATTAAAGATTGGTATCAAAGATAACAAAGTTATCAATATCAACCAACTGCTTTTGAAGATTGGTATAGCTTTTCGTTTTAAATTACAAGGCACTAGTTATGTTTCTTTATCAATGATAAACAATATTAAGGATAATTGCAAATACCCATTAAGCACAAAAAACATAAAAATGATAATTTCTCTTAGATTTGTACAAGACTTGTTCAGGTCAAAATTGCTAAACAAAACCTATAATTCAAGACTTGCAGAGGTCTAAAATAATAAGACTTACTCGAGTCTGGCCCCTGATTGTTTTTTGTAAACACTATGTAATTTATTTTTGGTCAATTGGAACCAAACTTAAGTGGAATAATTTTTGGATGGGTCCTTTTCAGAACTGTACATATTTTTGTGTATCTGATGTCTCTAATAAGCTGGCCAAATGGCCACCCTAACTGATCCTAGTTTAACACAGAACCATATTGGAAAATCATTGAAAATCTTATTGTCTGGAAACATTTGCTCAGTTGTGACATTTTCTTAATTATATCTTATGATCCTGTCTGCCAACTAGAGCTGAGTATCGTGAGGAATCTCACGATACGATATGTATCCTGATATCTGCTTACAATACGATACTATCAAGATACATATCATGGTATTGTAAATCTTGTTTTCTTGACATAAATTCAGCAGATATCAAGACTATGAATTGTATTATACAATTATTTTAATATTTGAGTCATGTATCTGTCATAATTGTCATTAAATATTGATAATTATATCAATTTATAAGCCGTGGGATCATTCACAATGACAGCTTCGTTTCATATCTACGAGTTCCGCCATATTGGAGCTAATAAAATGCAGATCAGATCGGGTGGGGTTGTATAAAACAAAGCCCTTTTTGGTATCGCAATTCCGGACCAACGATATGATACAGGAATCTTCATCACTTTGGATCGATTCATCGATGAATCGTTACCCCTCTACTGCCAACCCAAATGGACACAACAACCAAACATGGTTTAAAATATGATCTTATTGGAAAACCTTGTCCGAACAACTTGCTAAGTTACATGTAGAACCAAGCATTGTTTGAATGCAAGACATACCCCTCTCAGAATTGTATATGATTAACCTACTTGACAGACTGCAAGCTATGAGCTAAACATTGGTTAGCAGGTGCATGGGAGCCTGTGTTTAGAATTCTACCCCTTAGTTATTTCAGTTTGAATTTCTTTACTTCATATTTCAAACTTCTACTTATATTGAATGACATTAAAAAGAGAAATTCAAAACTAAGTGCACTACATTGATAAATAAGAATTTTTGTTGGCCGGGTATAGCTAAATATGAAATTTACATAGCCAAGTTACATGTGGATGTTCTAGAAGCTGAAGTTTAATGTTTATAGTTTCATCAGATGTATATTTATCATTTGTAGTGACATTTTGGTATGATCCTTGAAGCATGACTCTTGCAAAAATAGGGAAACTTTGGTATTGAATTGCCAAATTTCATCAGTTGTAATAATTTCTTAATTATCAAGGTTCAACATTTATTATGACAAGTAAATTATAGCCCTTTTTATGCCCCCGCGACGAAAAGTCGGGGGGCATATTGTTTTACCCTTGTCCGTCTGTCCGTCCGTTTGTTCGTTCGTTCGTCCGTCAGTCCGTCCGTACGAATAAAAAACACAATCATTGATGTTTTTTAGAAAGTTTGCAAACAAATTCCAACTACTTCAAAGGAATCTAGCTTACAATAAGTAGATGTGCACACACATATCTTTTGGAATTTTCAAAATGACTGCGGTTGCCATGGAAACTGAAAAAAGGCAGGAAAATTCAAAGTGCCTCAAATTTGATGGAACTTTACAAGAAGGATGTCTAGCACTCATAGAAATGATTTTTGGTCTCAGAATTTTCAAAATGGCTGCCGTTGCCATAGAAACTGGAAAAAGGCGGGAATATTCAAAGTGCATCATAATGGATGAAACTTGACAGGAAGATTGCCTAGCACCAATAGCATTGATTTTCGGGCTCAGAACTTCCCTTTTATATATTTTGGAAAAAGGGGAGGCATATCATTGTGTCCATACTTGTACTGTGTCAACACCTGTATTGTGTCAACACACACTTAAATTTGAACTTTCCATATTGATTCAGGGTTCAATGAGCGGGTGCATAATTGGTTGCCATTGGGTGACAGCTCTAGTTTTTGTGTCAAAAGTCCTAAAAATTCCTAAAATTTGCTGTTATTTTTTTTACAAATTTTGCCCTAAAAATGGCCCTTATTTTTTGTCAAAATTGGTTGAAAGTCTGTTAGTCCATTTCAAGATATATGTAAACCAGTAATTTACACCTTTTATCAATATACACATTTTATCTATTAAGATTTTCACTATTGACACTTTCATTAACAGATTTTTGTTATAAACCAATAATTGACACTTGATATCAACATTTCCACTTTTTGTTAGATATGTAAAATCATTCCTGCTGGTTGTCTTTGACTTGTACAATGTACTTATAATGTGTGCGCCTGAAAAAATTATGTGTATAACGGTGGTGTTTAAAACATGTAGATTCAACACGAGAATTTGAAAAGCTTTTCATGTGTTTCAAGGTGTTTGTTCATTCCATAATTATACAAATATATTCAGTTAATAAATTGTGATAATTGATATATTTGATAAAAAATCAATAGAGTTATTGTTAAAAAAAAGTTTCAGAAATCAATTGTTACATGTTGTTTGAAATACTAGTAAATAATGTTCTGTATTATAGTCGATATATCATCACCTTGGTCTTATTTCAATTCCTTTTCCGTAATCAATTTTAAAAATTGCTGCCATCTGTTTCTGAAACAGATGAAGGCAATTTTTGAAATTGGTTAAACAATTGCTGAACCAATCTTACAGTTTTACAATTCAAGTAATGCAACCAAACTATAAAATTGGTTTCACAATATGAATAGATGATTCTTACCACAGGAAATCTTGTGTCTTCATGCTTAGTGTGGGAATACATCTTGAGTTATTTGAAGTTATATAAATAGTTTATTACATTTGGCAATTTATTTTTCAAGAACTGCAAACAAAGGGTTGAAAATGCTAAATAGTTTTAAAGTATAATTTCTAATTTCCAATATTTTTGTGGGATCTTTGGTATATTTTAAAATATAGTGGTTATTCATTTTCATTATTTTTCTGTAAAAATGGAAAAATGAAAAAAAAATAACAAGGGAGATCATAAACATGATAAACATGATAATTATTTCCCCTAAATAAATTAGTAATTTCACCCTTTCCCTCCAAAAATAATCTTCATGATACAAATACAGATACAAAAATATAAAAATGTGCTAGAAATGGCATTATAAGATTAAATTTGTGTTCATATCAAAGATTATAAAAAAAGATTGAGAAATATTTCCAAAAGTAAAATTAAGAATTTCCCTATCCTAAGAAAAAATTATGCATTACAAAGGCAGTTTTCTTTAGTACATCTACAATAAAGTTTTAGAAGATATCAAGAGGTGCGTATCAACTTTTCAAATTGTTGAACCAATTTTACAGTTTGATAGCAACAACTAAGTTGTAAAAGTGTAAGATTGGTTCTCACAGACAGCAATTGTTTAACCAATTTGGAAAATTGCCTCCATCTGTTTCAGAAACATATGGTAGCAATTTTTAAAATTAATTAGGAATAGGAATTGAAATATGACCACGGTGATGATATATGGATTATAATTAAAGTGGATAAGCTTAATTGAAATACTAGTAACTTGTATAATACATGTATTCTTTGGTAATCATGTTAATTAATGTGGATGAGCTAAATTATGAACTGAATATGAAAAAGAAAGGAAATGGGGTAAATGTCAAGGAGACAACATTCCATCTCCAACATGTACAAGTTACAATACTAGTAAAAAGACCCGAAACAAAACATTTAGGGATCACTTAATTAAATATGTGTCATCCATTTGCACTTCACGTTGATCACAATTGTATGTGTATGTATTGTTGTTCCTGCCCATGAACAAACATGAAAATTTCACACCTTCTTAGGATACTTTCAAATTTCTGAAGTTCTGTTTTTTTTTTTAAAAACAAGTTATTCAACATGATCATTATTGTCTGCTATGTGTTGAGGTTTTGGAGTAAAACGAAATTATTAAATTGGTTCATAATTTGCATTTTACTGTTTTATCCAGTGCACTAAAAATCATTGGTGAAATTTTTGAATATAGCAAAAAAAAATCATGATATTTGGTAGTTTTGACTTATCAAAACAAATTTCAACATTCACTTTGGTTTTCTAGTGGCTTGACTTTGACATATATATAAACTTAATTCTTCAACAGGATTTTATATTTTTCAGCATGCCTTAGCCTGTTACATACAAAATGACTGAAAATGCCTGCCAAACATCATTAGAAAATCAGTTAACAGATTTGGCTACAAAAGAGATCAAGAAACTGAAAGAGGAGAATTTTATCCTTCAGGGGAAAATTCGTGGATATGCAACCTTAGGTAATAATGCACTGCACGCACATATCAAATAACTGATATATATCTCGTCTCTTACAAACAGCCACATGACATGACATATAGAATCTTACACTTGTGAAAGTACAAGATCTAGGAATCAGTGGCATTTGAGAGTAAGATTTCAGTCTTTCTTTAACATAGCTCACGAATTATTTTTGTTTGATTATTTTTCTATTATTGCAGTAGAACTTTGATGGGTCAAACTGCAATAGCGTGAACACCATAGATGTCTCGAACCCATTTTCTCGTCCCTTTGTTGTGAACATAGTTTTGACCTTGGCAGCTGAAACACCCGTCTAGCTAGAACTGCATTCTTTGGTCCCTTGGGTTTTCAAATCATTGAAGTTTGTCAGTATAATGAAAAAAAATCTCTACCACCAGACAGTAGTTGACATCCTACATTTCCTAGTAAATTGTCAGTATGTCAGTGACATCATAACCTGTTTATCACCCATGGATTGAAACAAGGATATTTCACTCTTATGAAAGTAAGTAGTGCCTTGTCTCAAACATCAGTAATGCTGGTAAATGATAATCAAGTATAAGATCTTTCCAAGGACTTGTTTTTGGTTTCACAATTTCAAGACCTGAACAAATTTAGATTTGTTTTCTTTCAATTTTTCCTTTCATATCTGTAAGACGATTACGGTAAGAAAGTTGGAAGGAAAGTTGGAAAGAGAATTCAAAAGTTGTTAAAACTGCAAAAATGGTAGATCAACAAAGTGAGTCTGGGGATTTTTAATTTGAGGTATTGCAGTATACACTGGGAAAGAGATATGCATGTATATCTTTTCAAGTCAAGAAATAAGATTCTGTAATTTTAGTTCATAGAAGAAAATGCATGCTTACAAGAATTGCTATTTTTATTTGGCGAGATCTGGTCCCTGATAATATTGCTAGCAATTGCTATGGCAATGACCTATTTATGGCATGATGGTACGATTGCAAATGTCAGACAGCCTCCCTGGAACCTTGACAAGAGTAAATTATCAAATAAACATAACTTTGTTTGTGCAATCTTGTTATATTGCCATTATCAACTTTTTGACTAGGGCAATATTTTGGTGATATATGAGGGTTTCAATAGGCTTATTCGCGGTGACGTCACGATCCCGAAATTTTTACCTGTAGGGCCTTTTGGCTGGCAAGAAATCGTAATCATAAATTAGGGCCATAAAAATATCATATCAATTAATTGGTATGGAATTGTTTTTAAAGGTAATTTGATAATTTCTTTTAAACTGAATTGAGGACATCTTACAGTTTAACAGGATATAAAAATTTTCTATACAGTGGAACCTCCTAAAACCGGCGTCTGTAAGGACCAAGGAAATCGGCCGGTTTTCAGAGGTTCTGAAATCTGTTTTTTGTTTTTCAATCCGAACACTTATACAGGAAGTGTTATGATCTGTGAGGTCAGTGTAGTCTGTGAGTTAATTATTTCAGTATATTTTTCCTGCACTCTTGTAAATTTCAACTAAATTGTAAGTAATCTTTTCAAATGCAGTTATTGATCAATGAGAATGGCAAGAGAAATGTGACTTGCTGAATAGATTATGTCGATTTGTTGCACGCGAAAAAATTCGTCCGATTTTCAGAGTTGAATTTTAGAAGATAATATACGTTTTGGACCGATCTATATGGCCGGAGTTCAGAATTCAGAGGGGCCGGTTTTTAGAGAAAATTTTAACTTATTTATATAGGTAAAAATTCCGGACCGAAACATATCGTTCGGTTTATAGAGGGATCCGGTATTAAGAGGGGCCGGTTTTCAGGAGTTCCACTGTATTTGATTAATTGACGTTTTTGTAACGTATTCATATTTTTCACAATTTCCAAATATTTGAAATACACATTTCAAATTATTAAGAGGAAATTTAGAAAAAGTAAATCGGTAGAAAAAATATGAAAATTCCGATGTTTATTATGCATTTTATAGATCCAAAATCGGACTTGTACGCAAAAAGTTATTTGAAAAATAAAATTCTGACCCATTGGCATTGCTATACAATGCATTTTATTGCAGAAATATAATTTTGCCAACCAAAAACTTGATTTTGTGACGTCACTGATTGGATTCGCGAACAAGCCTATATGTCAAGGGAATAAATGACATAAGAACTATGATGTCGACGTAACTTTTTAAAAAAGGGTCTTGAGGGACTGCCATTAAAGAGGGCGGGACAACAAGGGAGCACTGTATTTTTATACCTTTATATATTTGTAGGTAGTCTACTAAGGGAGAAAAAAGAAGAATGTGCCAAACTGAAAAAAATGAATGACGATCTGAAAGACCAGTTAAATAGTACTCCAGGTACAGGCAGCAACAGTCACTCAGGGAGTTCAATGTCGAACCATGTAATAAATGGAGACCTTGGGACTAAACAGAAAGTAATTATGTTTTTTAACATGTTTTCCGTCTAATTATCAACATTATGACATGAAAATATTCACATACATGTAGCCTTGGGGAAGTATTTATTGAATATTTATTGAATATATTAACACTTTCCTTCTGTTCATGTAAAAATATATTGAATTATGTAGCCAAAAAAATCAATTTTATGTGCAAAAAATAGAAGGAAGTCCTTGCTTGACATGTATAGTTTTTGTGATATATATATATATAAGTTTTATCATGTTGAAAATTTTCAAGCTATTCATGTAAATTTGATCAGATTTGGGATTTATCTTAGTTTGTATCTACCGGTGCTTGGCTTCATATCAGAAATACATTAACATATATTTTTGGTGGTCTGAATCATTGAAACTTATGTATGTTATGGAGCTCCAAAGACAATTTATTTGAGAAAGATTATATGTAGTTTCACAGAGTTTCAGTTCAGAAAGATTTCCTGTTGTTTAGTATGAAAAATCTTGTGAAGAAAAATTTCCCAGTTTTGAAAAAGTTATCAGTACATCTTATATTTATTACCTTACCTGGCCAAAGCCCAAAGGCCTTTTGAGCTTTTGCCATCATTTGGTGTGCATTTCTGTCAACCCTCTGTCTGTCAGTTAAATTTTCACATATTCATCAACTCTGAAACCACTGAAGCAAATTAAGCCAAACTTTACAGGAAAGATGCTGTATGGAAGGTCCTTTATAAAGAAAGATTATTTGGACCCTATAGAAAATCCTCATCTTCAATTTAATTCTTTATTTACTTTTAAATTATTGAAGCAAATTTAACTATACTGTAATAATCTAAAAAAGGATGGTTCTTTGCAAAAGCTGCCCATTTCAAATGAACCTGACCAAAAAAAACATGGCTGCCATCGGAGAACATAGCTTAACATAAAAATCTACAGTTGTATGAAAATAAAATCATTTGTGGTCATGAGCATAAGCTTGGCCTAGAACCATTTCGTAAGGTTAGCAAACAGGGGCTTCTCAGAGGCTCTAGTTTTATGCAAAAGAGGTTTTTCTGTGTCAGTGAAATTTTAGTTCAGAAGATTGAGTGACATTCCAAAGATTTCTTGAATTAGATATTCAGTCCCAAAGATATTCATGAAAATAGTATCTAGTTCTAAGAATATGCAGTTGGCCCCGCTATCATGGAAAAAAATATGTTTCTGTAATACCCAAAGACATATCATATACTAGTACAGATCAAAAGTTCAGATAAACCCAAAAAAATCACAGAAAATAGAAATGAACCAATTTAAACATGCACTCATCCAAGGATAAACTCCCTCCATCGTAGTTTTGTCCTTAGCTATATTTGATATTACTGATTATTCGGATTTCGTTTGGTTTTATGCATTTTATATCGCTTTTGAAATTATGGATTTCCTTTGTTTGGGTTCCAGTGCTGCTGATGAGGAATAAATTTCCGAAATGGCCATACAGCTCATTAAAATTAATGCAGTTGGAGTTGACATATGTGTTATTGTCTCATGTTCATTTACTCCATATCCTTTCGTAAAATANTATTTGATTGTCACTGTAAGCTCTAAGCACATCCTGCTTCAGTTCATTACAAGTTGTATTAGTGGTTGTGAATTTGATAAGGTAGTTCGAGCCTAATAAAAATATCAGACAGAATTTTTTTATTTTAAGATATTTTGTAGGTCTTAGTCCATTGTTTCAAAAAATAAAATAAAAATGATATGTCACCGATCATCTTTTCCTGTTATCAGGCTTTGAAAATCAGGCAAAATTCAGTATTTTTGAGCGATATTTACAAAGAATATATAGGGAACTGTGAGAACATGCTTATTGTTTAGCTTTAATATGAAATAAATATCAGATAGAATTTTTCTATTTTTTTATATTTCAGAGGTATATACTGGTACTTTTTTATGTTACCATTTGATTCAGAGAGATATTTTATATCATTTACGAAACAGACAATATTTTCAGGAAAAGGGAGCTAATTCGCGGGAAAGTGTATGTCTATCTATTATGACGTCACAATGAAAAGGCCAAATAAGGAATATTCCGGCTTTAAAATCAAGTTAATTCTGCATCCGAATTGTGTTTCACAAATGCGCCAATCGAATGCGCCGTGTATTAGTGTTTATCTACCTTAAGGATATGTGAGATTTTAAAGAAATCTTGTTTTGACAGGACCTGCTCCTTGAACATCTCGTTTTGCTTTTTGAACCCTAAGAATTCTCAATTTTATTGAGAATTCTTAGGGTTCAAAATTTCAGGCTATTTAATTATAACATTAATATGGATTTATAATAATTGCAATGTTATATTGGGTTGCCTTAGTCTAGTTGACACATTGGATAAAACAGCTGTCATCTTGCTGTTTATCATCCTGCAGACTTTATACATAAAATTAGATTTTACATATGTTAAAGATGTTCATTCAGCCAAAAATAGCTCCATGCAAAACTCTCCAATTTTAATTGCTGAAATACATCAGGACATTTTCCCAATTAGTTTCCTAATCATATTTATTAACATGTTAATTATCAATTTATTAAATGGTACAACCAATGAAATATTGTCAGTAAGGATACTTTGTGGTAAAAAGTAAAAACCTTCTGATTGCTTCAAAAAGTAGCCAGACTGCTATATTTTGATATCAATGTTACGAAACCATCCCCAACAAATGCAGAGGTTTTTACCACTACAGATTTTCCGTATTTTCTTTGGATTTTCAAATAAAAATATGTACTTCCGATTCACATTGCAAATATACGGTTTTATATAAACCATGAAATAAATCGAAATATTTACGAAATTGCACAGTTAGTGTTAAAGAGAAGATTTTGATAGATAAACAACCTTCTTAAGAGCGCATTTTGAAGGATGTAGGCCTCTGTCAAAAAAATACTGCCAGGCGCTTCCTCAAATGGTGTACCATATAGGAAATGCCATGTCTATGTGGGGTAGTCAGGTCATAATATGGAAAGATAAATTTCCTGCTCCTACTCATTCTTTCCAATTTTCCATATGGAAAGCCTGAATACCAACCATTGTAGACAAACTGTGAGGAGACACCATGAGTCGTGCAGTATGAAGTCACCTTCTATGTTCCCCTTAGGAGAGCAGACTCAGTAGAGAATGGATGAAAGGCTTAATTTCCTACCATACCCGTTTTAAAGAGGCTGATGGGTAGATGGGTCATGCTACGAATGTCTGATTGCGAATCATTGCAGACAAACTGTGTGGAGAAACGCCACAACCCATGTAGCATGATGGACCCTTCTACATTTCCCGTACGAGAGCAGACTCACTAGGTGCTGTATGGAAGCTAAGTTTCCTGCTCCTACCCATTTCTCCAATTTTACAGGGGGCAGTAAAATCTTCTTGTCTCTTCCTCCTTTATATCTTTCAATTTTTAGTTCACCTCAACGAAGAGGGGGACTTTTGATTTGAGTACCCTTGGGGTCCATGTCTGCGTGTGTGTCTGCGTCTGCATTTTGGTATATATCTAGGGAACTATGAAGGATAGGATCATCAAACTTTGTATGCAGATGCATCTTGGGTTGTCTCGCAGCCTCTAGGAAAATTAGGTCTCTGAGACCTATATTTTACGCTTGAATGCCTTACATTTAATTTTAGTTCCGAGTTCATATCTCAGCTACTGTACAAAGTAGGATCATCTAACCTGGCATGTGCATGCATCTTTGTTGGTAGGTCAGCATCAAGGCAAAATTAGGTCACTTTGACCTACATTTTCTGCATGATTGACTTGCATTCAAGTTTATGCTCGAGTTCATATCTCAGTTACTGTACATGGTAGGATCATCTAAACTTGAATGTGCATGCATCTTTGGTGGTAGGTCAGCATCCAAGCAAAATTAGGTCACTTTGACCCACATTTTCGGCATGATTGACTTTCAATTAAGTTTACGTCTGAGTTTATATCTCTGTCACTTTACATGGTAGGATCATCTAGCCTTGCATGCCCATGCATCTTTGGCAGTGGGGAGCATCCAGGCAAAATTAGGTCACTTTGACCCACATTTTTCCCATGATTGACTTATATTCAAGTTGACATCTGAGTTCATATCTCAGTCACTGTACATGGTAGGATCATCTAGCTTTGCATGTGCATGCATCTATGGTGGAAAGTCAACATTCCGGCAAAATTAGGTCACTTTGACCTACATGTTCCGCATGATTGACTTACATTCACATTAACATCTGAGTTCATATCTCAGTTACTGTACATGGTAGGATCATCTAAACTTGAATGTGCATGTATCTTTGGTGGTAGGTAAGCCTCCAGGCAAAATAAGGTCACTTTGACCCACATTTTCCGCATGATTGACTTGCATTTAAGTTTACATCTGAGTTAATATCTCAGTCACTGTATATGGTAGGATCATCTAATGTGCATGTATCTTTGGTGGTAGGTCAGCATCCAGGCAAAATTAGGTCACTTTGACCCACATTTTCTGCATGATTGACTTGCATTTAAGTTTACGTCTGAGTTCATATCTCAGTCACTGTACATGGTAGGATCATTTAGCTTTGCATGTGCATGCATCTTTGGCTGTAGGTCAGCATCCAGGCAAAATTAGGTCACTTTGACCCACATTTTCCACGTGATTGACTTACATTCAAGTTAACATCTGAGTTCATATCTCAGTTACTGTACATGGTAGGATCATCTAGCATTGCATGTGCATGCTCATTAGCTGTTGGTCAGTATCCAGGCAAAATTGGGTCACCTTGACATACATTTTCTGCATGATTGACTTACATTCAAGTTAACATCAAAGTTCATATCCCAGTTTCTGTACATAATAGGATCATCTACCGTTGCATGTGCATGCACCTTTGGCAGTAGGTAAGCCTCCAAGCAAAATTAGGTCACCTTGACCTACATTTTTCTCATGATTGACTTACAATAAAGTTTATATTTTATTTCATATCTCAGTTACTGTACGTGGTAGGATCTTACCTTGCTTGTGCATGCATCTTTGACGGTAAGTCAGTATCCAGGTACAGTTGTGTCATTTTGACCTACATTCTCTGCTTGATGGATTTATCATTATACCCCCTGCAAACAAATTTTAGGGGGTATATAGGAATCACCCTGTCCATCTGTCCGTCTGACTGTTCATGTACCTTGTAAGTGCGTGTTCTCCTAAATGTCTGCTTGGATTTGTATGAAATTTTACGCAGTTGTAGTACACCATCTGAAGATGTGCATGAAGTAGTATGGTTGCAGCCCAACAGTTTGAAGGGGAGATAATTGGTCTTTGAATATTTTTTGGAAAAAGTAGGGGGGGACAAACCTTGTCAGCGCATGTTCTCCTAAACGGCTACTTGGATTTTGATAAAATGTTACACAGTCGTAGTACACCACCTGAAGATGTGCATGAAGGTATATGGTTGCTGGCAGAAATTTTGAAGGGGAGATAATTTGTCTTTGAATATTTTCTGGAAAAAGGTGTGGGACGAACCTTGTCAGCACATGTTCTTCTAAACAGCTGCTTGGATTTTGATGAAATGTTACACAGTTGTATTACACCACCTGGAGATATGCATGAAGTAACATGGTTGCTGCCTGAAATTTTGAAAGGGAGATAATTCGTCTTTGAATATTTAATTGAAATGGGGGTGGTGGCAAACCTTGTCAGCACATGTTCTCCTAAATGGCTGCTTGGATTTTTTTTTAAATGTTACACAGTTATAGTACACCACCTGAAGATATGGTGACTGTCCAAAATTTTGAAGGGGAGTTAATTTGTCTGAGTATTTTCTGGAAAAAAGTGGGAGGTGTATCATTTTGTCCATACTTGTATTGTGTCCAATTATGTACTGTGTCCACAACTGTATTGTGTCGAATTATGTACTGTGTCCACAACTGTATTGTGTCCACACATACTTAAATTTAGACTTGCCATATTGATTCAGGGTTCAGTTAGTGGGGGGTATTAATGGCTATCATTCGGCAACAGCTCTAGTTGAATTAAACATCATAGTTTGATTTTCAGCTACTATATGTTAATGTAAACATTGATATGCATCTTTCCTGCTGTTAAGCAGCATGAAGGCAAAGTTATTGTGACCATATGCCACAACGAGGCGAACTTTTAATCATTGAATACCTATGTTTGCTTATGATATTTTGAATACCTTAACTTGTTGTTATCCTGATATACAGTGTAGATGAAATATTGCTCACTTGATGTATAGCAATGTCATATTTTTGTCATCTGTATTCATAAACTGATATGGAACCAGACTTGACAGAGAACCATTTCTGTGTGAGGCATCAAGATAGAGTATTTGACAGTCATTTTAAACCAGTCAGAACTTCTGTTTTACAAATATTGCACTAAAATTTCAGTATTGACAGCAGGTGTATGTGAATTAGTCTAAAAATTATCAGTGGGGTATAGATACATGTTTAAGAATAGTATAGAAGGATTAAAAGTAATTGGGCATCACCCTTTTAAAGTCCTTACAAAAATGAAATATGGTAATGAAAGGTTCTTTTACTTGTTTCACTTCCTTTGCAAAGTAGAATATTGCCCCTTTTTTTATCAGGAAAGAAATCATGTCAAGGCTTAGATTATACCCTAGTCAACAAAGTCACATGCATCCCATTTCAACAGTAAACAAATAAACATTACATAAAAATTCAATATATATTTTCATTTTTTCTTCTTTTATTTACTTCCTTGTTTATAAAATCTTTATCAGTACACAACAATTATTTATTTTTCAACGTTTACTATACATGTAAAATATAAAAAAAAAAATATTTATCTGCAATTACGCAATGGAAAGTTTTTTTATTATGTCTTAAATCAATTGTAAAAAAAATCTGGTATTTGAAGAATAAATTATGTTGGTAACATATCAGGGGAATATCTGAGCTTTGTAGAAATCCGGGATGTAGGAAAAGTACTACCAGGACTTATATAATTGGGTACCAGTTAAAGTCACATGATTAATGATAACGGTACCGGCAGTGCTTCTAGCATTCATGATTTATTCAATTGTATATTTGTTAAATTGCCAAAGAAAAAAAAAACAAAAAAATGTGTTTTGATTTTTCTAGATAAAAACTGCACTCGCCCAATACTTTAATTGTACCAGCTCATAGGGTGACAAGGAGTTTAGAACAAGGAATAGATCTACTAGTATTTTATGCCATTCATTTTTTTCAAGGTTTTTTGTGTGTTTTATCCATTATATCTTTTTGTGTAAAAGAATGATCAACACGGTTTGTTTACAAGGAAGTGAAAAAAACAAAATTGTTTTTATTGACAAAGAATTTAATATTTACCCTTCGTTATCCAATTGTTGTTTTAAATGAATATAAAATAAATGATAAATTAAAAGTCAACAGATTCTGAAAAATTAGTATTTACTTCACCCTGTGAGTTTATCGGTACAAGCTTATTATTGAGATGTTATATTTGAAATTTGTGGTATCCAGAAATACACATTCTGATGTTAGTACATGCATTTAGAAGCAAAAACTGTATAAACACATATTGTTACATTTTTTCCTTGAATTACTGGATAACATCTTAAAAAAGAATTTGAATCAAATTTTCCTGAAATTCTCAAAGACAATTTTTGGGGAGTTCTACTGAACAAATAGTTAAAAACCCAAAGGAAAACAAAATTGAACACCCCCCCCCCCCCNNAAAAAAAAAACATAAAGAATAAAAAACAGATTAAATGAACGCAAAAACAAAAAAAAAAACAAAAACAAAAGATAAAACAGATACATAAAACAAAAAACAAAAACAAAAACCAAAAAACACACAGAAAACATTATTCTTTGGTTTTGGAATTTGGTTCAGCCAAAAATGTTCAACAACTGGATTGCAAAAACTTTGGTATTTGGTAAACTTAATCTCAATGAACAGGTATATTTTGGAATTCAGAAGCCCTTTTTACAATCAGTCTTACAATAAAAAATAGTCTTAAGTCTTTAACATTTCATATTGACTAATGATTAAAATTTATCGTAAGATTTTTTCTGAAAAGGGCTCCTGGCTACCAACCATATATCCTTGAATTCTGTCCAGTACCCAAACTGTTTTCTAGGTTAAACAAGTGGAGTGCTATTCATCCTTGCTTACAATACTCAGTGTTCTAGTTTCATTTTCTGCTATGAATTAAAAGATTCGATTAATTCATTCTTTTCCATTTAGATCCTTTTGGTTATTTGTTCTCTATCAGCTTTAACACGTTTTTCGGTTAACGGACTTCCAAATGTTTTGGTTTGATCTGCACTGATGAGACATAAGTTGTCGAAATGTGCATATGCAGAAAATAAATTAACAGTAACTTTAGTATTTTGTTATCTGACAGTATACAGTTATTTCATGCTTTTACAGGAAACAGTAAAAACTGTTGACCCAAGGTGATGGAAATGACCTTTGAACTGAGGTCAAAGGCAACAGTTCCAATGCCATGATTTCCAGCAATGAGGAACAATACATTTCTGCTGAAAAGGGGCATGAAATAACTGTTGTATGAATTGTATAAAGAATAGAATATTTCTAGAACAGTAATGAAACAGCGAAGATTTAAACAAATAAAGATTGAACTTGGATTACATCTCACTAAGCAAAAATATGTAGCATGTATCACATCATCTGGAAAAACAGTTATTCTGTTTTACATTAAGAGCTTTTTACACTAAATTTTCATGAATAGTTAAATAGGTTGCATGTTAAAAAGTTACTATAAGGTCATAAATATAAAAAAGAAAGGAAATGGGGTAAATGTCAAGGAGACAACATCCGACGACCCAAAACAAAGCATCTAGGGGTCACAGTACGGTCTTCAACACAGTGAGGAACCTCATACCATATAGCAAGCCCTAAATGGCCCCAAAAAGGTAAAAAAGTGAATAAATCAATGGAAACAAGCCACACAAATATCAAGAAACTAAAATTTTATAACAAGACAATGACAAGCCAATGACCAACATAATATCATTTTTTTAGCAGATTTAGTATAGTCGTTTAACTATATTTAGTGTGATACAAGAATATTTTCATGTTTTTGCTACAAAATGCACTGATACATTATGCCCTCTGTTTTTCAGAATCCTGGAGAAGTTATACAACAAACCATCATATCAGAAAACATTGATGTTTCATTAAACAGTGGACAGACTATGAACGGATTGTCAGAAACTACCGCAAATAACAAAAACCAACATTTAATATTTGATACGAGTAAAAGTGCATCTTGGAAAGATCAAATGTCGGGAGTAGCATATCCGCCTGAAGATATTTTTAGAAATGTGAAAACGGACAGGTACCCAACACAGGAATCGATTAGTTTAAATAGTGCCAATGACTATAAACAAAAACTCAATGATTCACAAAAACAGTCGATAGCAGTTGTAACGAACGGTACTGACAATAATAAAAGCTATCGAGATGTTCTGCGATCAACGTCAACTATTGTTCATGTTGGATCTGATTCGAATTCAAAAAGTATGAACTTGATGGAGTTTCCATCGGAAAATTCTGATGATGAATTGTCAAATAGAACTTCAGCATCAAACGTAAAGGTTGTGACTGCTCCATCTTCTCAATCTTCATCATTTCAGGTACTGAAACCTGGCATGTCTCGACAGGTAAGTTGATTATAACCTTGAGTTAATCCACTTAAAAATTCCTGACTGGATTAGATTTCATAATTGGAATCAAAGATGATCCATTTTAAATTTAGTGAAATTAGCCATGTCATGGATAAGTGAATCAGCTATTGTTTACGATAGAAAAAAAACACAAGGTGTTCTGATGTGACTCTACTACAGTAGAACTTCGGTAGCTCAAACTGCAAGAGCCTGAATGCCATGGCTTTCTCGAAGTCATTTTCTGGCCCCTTTGTTCAAGTTTAAACATAATTCGACCTCAATAGCTCAAACAACCCTCTATCTCGAACTGTTTTCATTGGTCCCCTTGGTGATCGATGCGGCATCGAAGTTTGACAGTATTTGTCAATTTCTGGTAATGGTTAATGCCATATAAGGATATGGCTTAGAAATGCAGCAAATTACGAGCCTTTGGCAACCATGTTATAAAACTGTAATTTACAAAATCCTTATACAGTCGAACCTCGATGGCTTGAACACTGAAGGGACCAATAAAAAAAGTTCATACTAGAGGAGTGTTTGAGCTTTCAAGGTTGAACTACTGCAAACCGGGAAATTTTCATGACAGTTTTATTTTCGCAATTTTCGCATTTGGAATGGAAATGTGAAAAATAAAATGGCGCGAATATATTTGTCTATTATTGAAGTCAGTAGTCAACAATTTGACAGCGCTAATTGAAAACTGCGTGAATTAAAATTGCCGTCAGTTTACCGCGAAATAAAGACGGCGCGAAATTTTCCTGGTATACAGTATGTTTAGACTTGAACAAAGGGACCAGAAAACGGGTTCGAAACATCCATGCTATTTCAGTTTGAGCCATTGAAGTTTTACTGTATCATGTTCATGTGAAGTAGCTGTAGTATTCATTATAATACAATGTATGTGTTTTCTTTTCTAGGCTTCAAAATCTGAAACAGCACTTAGTCTTCAAGTAAGTGAAATAGTAAATGAAGACTTGGGAACTGATGGTCCCTCTTCGAGAATGAAGAAAGTTTTAGAAGATATTTTACCTGATTTAACCAAAATTGAAGAAGAAAATGAGAGATTCAAGGTACTTTTTACTAAAAAAATGACATGTTGTTTTAGTTTATATAGGAAGCAAAGAGTAAGAAATTTTGAGCAAGCACACCTACATGTAGAGGAAAAAAAGCGTTGAAAGTGAAAGAACTCATTCTCCTTTCTCACATTCAAAATAAAACTAAATAGATGTCTGTAGTGATGGCTTAAATTTCAAGAAGACCTGCGCACATAATCAATAAGATTTTACATTGTGTATGTGACAACAGAAGATCTTTTTAGCTTTCAATGCTTATTTTCTTTTGATCTGTCAAAGTCATTTGCAGTATGTATTTCTATTGATATACATAGAGCGTATTAATTGGATATACGAGTGACATCAGGGGTGGCAGTTAGTTATAGTATGTTTCAGTGTAGGAGTTGAATCTAAGCATGAAAACTGGAAAGGAAGAAAAGCATACAAGACAATATCATTACCAGAGTGGACACCAATAGATTTTATATTTTAACTTTCAAAATGACGAACAAAAAATTGTTAACAGCAAATTTTTACAAAAGTTTTTCTCAATTTAATTAGACAAATGCACAATAAAGGTCAAGATAAAAACACAGGTCACCAAATCCACCTGATCAGAATCTAAAACTGCTGTATTTTACAACATATTACTTTTTGTTAGGCTTTGGTAGTTTTCGCTGATAATGCCAACGTTGTGTTTTTCATACTAGAATCTTTCTCCATAGTTTTTCATATGTTGTATAAAGCCGTAATAAAGGCTGGTTGTCAAAATATGCACACAATCTAATGAATTCCATACTTGTCATCTTCAAGTATCTCTTGAAATTGGGTCAGTTGGTGACATTTCAAAAGACTCTTTGAGGGTCCTTTGGAGTTAGTAAACATTTCAAATCCTCCAAACTGTACTCCTTTTTAGCTCATCTGGCTAAAGCCAGGGTGAGCTTTTGCCATCACTTGGCGTCCGTCATCCGTCGTCCGTCCGTCGTCCGTCCGTCCGTCCGTC